>JAGFPH010002207.1:46144-66038 GCA_018207615.1 Philaenus spumarius
ATTGAACTCACAAATTGTACTCGGGCTTATGAGTGGTAGAAATTGCGCAATTATCTTACATGGATAATGAAAGAAATCATATTTATCGGGAGTTTCCTTGGAATTTTGTTCCTTGTACCGGGAACTGTACCAAAAATACCTTTGCACAAGATTATAGTAAATTAAATTGCCTTTTGAATTATTCAACTCATAAATTTTACTCGGGCTTATGAGTGGTAGAAATTGCGCAATTATGTTACATGGATAATGAAAGAAATCATATTTATCAGGAGTTTCCTTTGAATTTTTTCCCTTGAAGCGGGAATTGCAACTAAAATACCTTTGAAAAATATTATAGTGAATTAAATTGCCTTTCGAATGATATAAGTCACAAATTGTACTCGGGCTTATATACTCCTCAAATTTCTATCCAAAAACGATTAAACAGTATAATTCCGCCATTTTGAATTGGATCGAAAAACAACAAAAACGTGTATCTGAAGAATCCGACTATTACCATTTCACCAAAAAATCAGCAATTCTGAAGCATATTTACTACCACTTATCATTCCGGGAATGAAATATGTATATGTTAATGAATTTTGGGTATCGTCTCCAAATGGTCTGAAACGTACAGAAACGAAGTTTCTCCGACCAACCGTTTTCAAGTTGGGTCGAGTGTAATAGCTCTTATTTTCTTCAAAAATTCGACTAAAAATCGACTGCAACTCCTTTTAAATAAATACTGAGCTTGATTGTGAGAAGGTACACGAACACAGAATCTTACGTTATACGTTATACGTTTATTACTCGAACGCGTTTCAACGACAAAGCCGTCATCTTCAGTGATGCACGAGCTAGAATAACCAAACTTAAAATTACTTACAAATTATAATGGATGTCGTTGAAACGCGTTTCAGTTAATAAACATATTACTTGCGAGATTCTGTATTCAAGTTTTATTCTGCATCTTCTTTTAACAAACAGTAGAATTAAGTGAAATATGATTATTTTTTATTTAATTTTTGGGTCACACGTAAATATAAAAGCATTCTTAGTAATTTAAAGTTATTCCCCCGATTGCTCATTTATAAACTCAATTCTAAATACGGGATTACGAATTCATGTTGCAACAATCTCGCGGATTGAGATTCAAGCCGGCTGTAGCGCTACTAGCCAACCTACAAAAGTCGTCTTATGCACTCACTGTAGCACAGCTCCTTGGATAATTCTCATAATAGGGAAAACGATAAGGGGGCGATTAGCAGACGCTGAGATTCATGTTTTCAGTCCAGTATTGGCCATCCGTCCCGCGCCACCACAAAGTCACTGACTGTACTCGGATTTATTTTATTAAAATCACACTGTGTAATCGGAGTTTTCCCCAGGGTGGAAAAGAACCGTAAGGAAATATTTATGGCCTTTCTGGTAAGTTTTCATGAGAAAACGCAAGAAATTTAGCTCATTGGTAATTATGTTTCCACGACACCAAAATTATCAAAATCGGTTCAGTAGGCTACTACCACCGAATATGCTTTACAAAAAAAAAAAAACTTTATTTATCTATACTTATAAAAGCTAAATACCATTGACTCATTGCCTCATCACAGTTTCTCCAAAACCACGAGGCCTACAAACATGAAATTTGGAACTAATACTCTTTGTAGGCTCTAGACGCGCACTAAGAAAGGGTTTCCAAAAATTCGAAATTTTAGGGGGTGTTTTGGGGGGTCAAAGTTACTAAATCACGATTTCTCAAAACCTACCAAACGGATTGGAATGAAATTTGGTATGTAGCTTCCTCTAGGGACATAGATGCTCGCTAAGAAAGGGTTTCAAAAATTCGAAATTTTAAAGGGGGTTTGGGATTGGGGGTCAAAGTTACTATAGTTCATTTCACCTCAGCGTGAGGCAAAACCAAATGACCGTAATAAAACCCTTACCCTTAGGCCTATTGTGCGACATCGGGGATGGGCACTTGTCGTCTGCCTTTGTATTAGAGTTATTGCTGTTTGTCCCAGTGTCATTATGCAAACATTTTTAATTGAAAGAAAAACTTAAAACAAAATATATCACTCGCTGTGTTTTGATCGCGTGATTATTTTTATACCATATATGAAGGAAATCGGTTGATTTTGGGGAAGGAAAAGTAAATAATTAAATCCTATGTGTTTTCAAATATTTTTATCATCATGAATATGGAAATAAATTTACATTGAATAATGATGTTGAGTTTTTTTTTTCTTGTAGAGATAGCAATTTTTCACAAAACTAGATAGTTCAAAGAAATTTCAAGATTTCCGTTTAATATACTGTATTAGTCAAATTATATTAAATTTATAAATTAAATTAAAGATAAATAATAGACTATCATTAATGATGTACTTGTTTTGCCTGTCCCTAAATAGCCTATTAAAATTTTGTTTAGTGTGCAAGTAACTAGAAGGAATAGCCTATATGTTTAATTTTTATCCGTGCTATGTACTGCAATAAGATGTGTAATTTTATATTTTCGTGTAGCCCATGCTCTGTTTGTCTATAATATTAAGAAGTATTTAATTTTAATTGTATTTTATGCTCGATGTATATAGAACAGTTATTTAATAGTTTTACATTATGTCTATATTTTAATACTGCATTTAATTAACAAAAAAACTGTCAGGCCACTATAAGGTGATGATTATTGTGTACAGTAGTAAGTAAGAGGTTTTTATAAAACTCAACATCATTATTCAATGTAAATTTATTTCCATATTCATGATGATAAAAAATATTTGAAAACACATAGGATTTAATTATTTACTTTTCCTTCCCCAAAATCAACCGATTTCCTTCATATTTGGTATAAAAATAATCACGCGATCAAAACACAGCGAGTGACATATTTTGTTTTATGTTTTTCTTTCAATTAAAAAAGTTTCCATAATGACACTGGGACAAGCAGCAATAACTCTAATACAAAGGCAGACGACAAGTGACCATCCCCGATGTCGCACAATAGGCCTAAGGGTAAGGGTTTTATTACGGTCATTTGGTTCTGCCTCACGCTGAGTTGAAATGAACTATAAATCACGATTTCTCCAAAACTACCGAACGGATTGGAACAAAATTTGGTATGTAGCTGCCTCTAGGGCCAAATGTGCTAAGAAAGGGTTTGAAAAATTCTAAATTTTAGATGGGTTTGGGGGGGGGTAAAAATAACCATCATTTGTCGCATTTATTTCACCAAAATTATGCAATAGCTAAGCATTAACATGCCCGTTTCAAACCACCAACCACCACGGGCAACGCCGTACGGGTCAGCTAGTACGATTATAAAATGTTCAAATCTTGCTTAAATTGGCTATTCAATTGTTTCAGATGTACGTGTTTGGTTTGGTGGCAGTTATGGCTGCAGCTAGCGTCTGCGCAGCACCGGAAGGCGACGGTCACGGCCATCACTACGACTACTTTGTAAGTACTTTACCACAAACATTTGCAAACTATTGTAAAAACATTGCCCGCAATAATATTTTCGTTCATTTCCACAGGCTCCCGCCCACTACGCCTACGAGTACGAAGTGCACGATCCTCACACGCACGACGTAAAGAGCCAACACGAGACGCGTAAAGGTGATGACGTCAAGGGTTTCTACAAGCTGGTGGAGCCTGACGGCACAGTGAGGGAAGTCCACTACACTGCTGACCATAAGAACGGATTCAACGCTGTCGTCAAGAAGACCGGACACAGCAAACACCCCCACTATGAAGGTCATCATCACTGATAATACATATTATAATCTAGCAAACTGTGGCAATGTGATATTTTTGTAAATAAAAATAACCAAAAAGATTGTACTTATGTCAGTTTTTTCGAAAAGCAATATCCTGCAATACCTTAGCGTTGATGGAAGATAAAGGCTCCGATTTACTGACCTCTAAGACCTTGTCAAGAACGGCACACTCCTCCCAGTCTGGTATCAAGTCGGGATTGAACCAGTGTTGCTAGGGACCAAAAGACTAATTTCCCTACAAATTACTTAAAATTTCCCTCTTGAGTATAATTTTCCTCTAAGCACAATAATTACAGTTTAATTAAAATAGTACAAGTATCTTTAACTGTATTTTGATACCTTGCTTATAAAAAACACATAGATTGGTATTAGGCTCCCATTACCCTATCATATATTTTAACAAAGATTTTCTATGAAAGTTATTTTATAAAAATAATTTATTGTAATGTGACATCTATATGTTTAAAAGCGAAATACCACTGACTCACTCATCATGATTTCTCAAAAACTACCGAACGGATTGAAATGAAATTTGGTATGTAGCTTCCTCTAGGGCCATAGGTGCTTACTAAGAAAGGGTTTGAAAAAATTCCAAATTTTAGGGGGGTTTGGGGATCAAAGTTATTAAATCACGATTTCTTCAAAACTACCAAACGGATTGGAATTAAATTTGGTATGTAGCTTCCTCTAGGGCCATAAGTGTTCACTAAATAAGGGTTTTAAAAAATTGGAAATTTTAGGGGGGTTTGGGGGTAAAAATTACTAAATCACTATTTCTTAAAAATTACGGAACAGATTAGAATGAAATTTGGTATGTAGCTTCCTCTAGTGCCATAGGCGCTAGCTAAGAAAGGGTTTTAAAAAATTCTAAATGGGGGGGGGGTGGGGGGATCAAAGTTATTAAATCACGATTTCTTCAAAACTACCGAACGGATTGGAATGAAATTTGGTATGTAGCTACCTCTAGGGCCATATGTGCTCACTAAGAGGGGTATGAAAAATTTCGAAATTTTAGGAGGGGTTTGGGGGATCAAAGATACTAAAATCATAATTTCAGATCTTTTATTATTATGACAATAGTGCTTTTATTATTTTAGATCTATATATATAAAAGCCAAATACCACTCAATGACTGAACACTTAAAAAGAATACAATTACGTTAAAAAGACTGAAAATACCAACCACCACGGGCAACGCCGTACGGGTCAGCTTGTCTATTATAAAAAGATGTCTGTGATATGAAAGAAATATTTCTTTAATCAAATTTAAGAGGTTGCATTGCCTCATATGTGTTTTCAAACCAGAGTGTAAACGACTATAATGGCGGAAAGTAAATACCGTTATTCACTTGAAAGAGCAAAAAACAGCTATAATTGAACTAAAAGAACCACAATTGCTGTTGTAAAATCATACTGTTAAATTTAACCGTGTTTCTCTATCTGTCAAATTTCCCTCCATTTGCTGCTAAAATCTGATAAATTTCCTTCCCAATTTATTAGCACAAAATCTCCCTCCGTCCAGGGAAATTTCCATCCATCCAGCACTACTGGATTTTGCTCGCTGACAACGAGTCCGCGTCCTCCGACGGTCATAAACATTGGTTATCTGAATTGCGGTTAAAGAACTCTGGTGTTCGACCAACAGAGTAGAAATACACTAATGTTCACAATCTATATCAAAGCCCACTAAAGAATACCGTTGCGAGGCGGCCAATAGGATGGGCGCGCAGCGTTGCCATATCTACTAGCCTCGAACACTCCTGGTATTTACCGCTCGAAGCTTGATCGCTGAGTGAGCTGCAGTCAGTTAGAAGTGTGGGAAGAACGTGACAACGTCGCACTACGGTGATTGGAGCGTTCAAGGTCTCGGTGAACACAAGCCCGTCCCTCAACGATATTCTTTAGTAGGCTTTGATATAATTACCAATACTAATAACGGCGGATCTGGCGTACGAATCTAACAATTTTTGCATCGATCTTTATTTGATTTATTCATGGATATTTTGAATGAATCATGGGCGCAAAAAATGACGCGTAAACTGTCTGCAGAATCCATAGTTATAGTACATAATTACCTGGTGAGTCGCTATTCTAAGTGAATGTTCTTCTTACCTGAAAAGAAAAATATGACCATTAGTTCAAACATTAGGTAATCATCTTTGATTAAGCACTCTTAAACATAAAATTTCAGTAAGCTTAATTTTATGAAAAAAAGATTCTCAGGCGAATAATTTCTGCAGAATAACTTTTTTACAGGACCATTAACTCCTATAAAAGCGAGTGTAACACACATTTACTCCTATACGTACTTGAGTAACAATATAATATAACAGCTGATTTAACCCATTATCTATGATACTTACACAAAACCCAGCGTAGATTATGCTTTGGTGTTATGTTTACAACTACAATCATTTTAATTTCTTGTGAAGTTGATTTTTTACTTTCTCACCCTATAGGTACGTAGTATATGTACAAAATAATTTTGCGTCCAAATTTTAGAATTTGAATTTTTAGTGGAATTATTTGTTTTGGTGCTCCCTGAACCCCAAAAAATGTTTAGTGGAATTATCTGTGTTGGTGCTCCCTGAACCCAAAAATATTTTTAGTGCAATTATTTGTTTTGGTGCTCCCTGAGCCCAAAAAAGTGTTTTTTTGGTGATGTCTGTCCGTGTGTCTGTAAGGATGTGTACAGAGCTGGAGACCATACCAACAGTTCGATTTTGATGAAATTTGGTATGTACTTCTGTAATATCCCCAGGTGTTTTTTTCATTTATTAAAATTTTTGATTTTTAAGGGGTTTTACCCCCCAAAAATGACAAAAAACCGAGAAAAATCAAAATTTCTCAAAAACGGCTCTAACGATTTTGATCAAATTTGGCTTATTTGTAGCCCTTAATGTACCCTACCATATGCAAAAAACCGCATCTTTCTAAAAATTCTCGTTTAGGTAATAATAATAATAACTGATTTTTTGGGGGTTTTGGCCAAAAAGGGGGTTGTTTATAAAAAATTTCAAAACATTGTTTCGTGCTATACGGGCCTAATTGACATGTTTGGTGCAAATTTGTTCGAAATCGTTCGAATAGTTTAAATAATAAAAATGTAAAATAATAATATAATATGGATGTGTGTTACATGCAGCTGATATTTTTCATGGTAACATTTTCCTACTTTTACAATTCTAAATAACCACCTCCTTTACTACTCTTGGGAAGGTATAAAATTTCAACTGGGAGAAAGTATGTGGCAGTTATCTGGTACCGTTTATTTAAATATGAGTTATAAATCAAATGTATATTATAATAAGTTATAAGATTTGCTTTGAGGTTATAAACTTTATATAAATACAACCTTTTATCATCAATATTATATTAGTTTATACAAATTTAAATAATTCGTCGTTTCAACCAACTATTTGGGAAATTAATCTGCTCATGAACTGCTATAGTTCATTTAGCAAGCTAGATTTGCTTCGTAGTTATAAACTGTACATAATTACAACCTTTTATCATCAATGTACATTTGTTTATACAAATTTAAAGAAGAAATATCTATACGTTTAACTTCGGAAACATTCGTACATCTTCGTATAACGTATACACATATTCGATTATTAATTTGTTCACTATAAAATTAATAACTTAGAAATCATATCATCAATCAATATGAAATAAAAAGCAATTAAAAGACAATATTTTTATCTTTCTTTCAAATATAAAATAATTCGACCACGCAGCTGAACCGCTGTCGTGAGTTGAACAAATTTCCAAAATTAAGTTTATAAGCCTATGTTTTAAGGGTTTCAACAATTTAGAAAATAGGTCTATTCACGACGGTGCTGAATAGCTGCAAAATGCTTCGCACGCCATTCCGCATATTGGTACCATTTTCAATACACAATGCATTGCTTGCTTCGCACGCCAACCACCGTATTGAAAGTATCGTCAACACAAAAAGCATTGCGTGCTTCGCATGCCATTCCGCAAATTAGGAGTATTTACAATACACAGTGCATTGCGTGCTTCGCATGCCAACCCCGTATTGAAAGTGCCTTCAATACACAATGCATTGCGTGCTTCGCACGCCAACCCCCGTATTAGAAGTATCTTCAACACACAAAGCATTGCGTGCTTCGCACGCCAACTCTCGTATTGTAAGTATTTTCAATAAACAATGCATTGCGTGCTTCGCACGCCACCCCCACGGTAGAATCCACCACATGGCTTTGAACTGGGTACTTTTATGGTATTTTACGTTTTGATCGATTTTGGGGGAACCAAGCGAGCTATAAGGTCGCATAAAAAACAAAATATGCAGAATAATATCCTACATTTATATTTTTAGAAAAAACTATAAAAAAAAATCATTCTCGTAGGAAACATCTTTAAAAATAAATACTTCCTGTCAAAAAATGTGCTTCCGGTTGTTGGATATTTTTGACTAACGAACTCGTCCGAGCGACATCGACAACCAACGCGTGTACCAAATTTGAACCAAATCTGATTTAAAATGCGGCCGCTAGAGTGCGAACACATATATACAGATAGGTCTTACCATAAGGGCCACTGCAATAGCTCATTTTTCCTATGGAAATTCGCTAATAACGTAAATAAATAACTTTTTTTAACAAATAGGCAGTTATAACAACTACAGCTTTATAATCCTTATGTTGTACACATTCAAGGAGTTAAAAATAGGCAGACCTATTTTTTCACCGTCAGTATAGTTAGGTAGTCCTAGATCAAGTCTGTTGTTTTAAAATAGTAGGCGTTTTTCTTACATGATGTATTTCTAATGTGTATCTATTAATCCGCCTGTGATTTTTCACGGGGGCTTACTAGTTGAAAAAATAATATGCGGTATCAATGTTTCAAATTATTGTGTGGACTATCCAATATTGTAAAAATACATTCAGGGAAAATTGATAATATTCAAAACGTACGGACAACTTTGTTATTAGCGACAAAAATGTTTAAAAATAACAGAAACATACCGAAAATGTTAATCGAAACTATAAATGTGGTGCCGAAAATCCATTATTGTTCAGATTTTGATCGAACTAACGTTTTTTAGATAAAGTAGGCCTACACATACACAGACCTAAAAAGTATCAGAAAAGCTTTTTACTTTTTCACTATACTAGTATATAGAAAGTATAGTGATCGCAAAAAAAATGATGTTGAGATTTTTGTGGAAATATCCGTTTTGGGACCCCCTGTGTAAAAAAGTCGTTTTTACAAAATGTCTGTCTGTATGTCTGTATATATGTATGTATGTATGTCTGTATGTATACAAAGCTAGAGCGAAAACTATTCAATAGATTTCAAACAAATTTGCACCAGACATGTCAAGTAGACCTGTATAGATGCACGAAAAACGGTTTTGAAAATTTTTTGAAAAACAACCCCGTTTATGGCAAAAAAACCCTAAACAATCAGTCATTATTTTTTTACAAAAAACGGCTCTAACGATTTTGATAAAATTTTGCTTATTTGTATCCTTTAATGTACCCTACCATATGCAAAAAACCGCACCTTTCTAAAAATTCTCGTTTAGCTAATAATAATAATAATAACCGATTTTTTGGGGTTTTTTGGCCATAAACGGGGTTGTTTTTCAAACAATTTCTAAACCTTTTTTCTTGCATCTATACAGGCCTAATTGACGTGTTTTGTGCAAATTTGTTCGACATCGATGAATAGTTTTCTCTCTAGATAATAACAATAATATTTATTAGTTAATCTCGTACTTGAATAAATCACCTCTCCTACCCCACCTACAATTATGAAGTCACAGTAAACCTGTTTAATAATTTTAATATGTTTGTGAGAAAGTATTTGCCAGTTCTGGTACCGTTTATTTGTACCGGAATGAAACTTTTGGGGTTTTATCTACAATTTTTTGTTTTTTACACGACCTTATAGCCCGTCTGGTTTTCCCAAAACGTAAAATACAATAAAAATGCTAGTTATGTGTAATAATTGGTTTGTTCAACCCAGCATACTATACCAACACAGTAAAAACAGCAATATTGTATGCTCATTTGCTGTCATTATCTTAATAATAAAGTCAAACATTTCTGTAAATATGAATTATTTTGTACAAAAAAAAAAAATGAAAATAGTAGCTGGACAGAAAACGAAGAATTTTTGAACATATGTTTATTGGAACTTTTCATCCGATGTGGGGAATCACGCCCCTGAATTCTTGGAACCCTTTTTCTCAACACTCTGTAACAATTTTTAACGACACCTCAAAACGTGTTCTGGAGAACATGATCGATGCTCATTTACTACTAAAGACCTTAGGCCTCACCATAAAGGTTAACTTCAATATATTATCTTTCCTATGGAGATTCACTAATAATGTTCACGGCGTTAGCTCCCTCTCGTAGTACTGTTATTAACTACAATATCAATTTTGGACACTTTCTGGGAGTTCATAGCGAACACATGCACGCACACTCTCACATACTTTTCTTATTAGCGAATTTCCATAGGAAAAATGAGCTATTGCAGTGGCCCTTATGGTAAGACCCAAGGTCGGGAGTAGCAAATGAGCACCGATCATGGTCCCAAGAACACGTTTTGGGGTGTCATTAAAAATCATATATAGGCCTATATATGTATAAATATGTGTATATATTTATGTATGTATGTGTGCGCACTCTAACGGACGCATTTTAAGTCCGATTTTGTTCAAATTTGGTACACATGTTGGTTGTCGGCATCGCTCGGACGAGTTCGTTAGCCAAAAAAATCCACCAACCGGTAGCACGTTTTTTGATCGGAAGTAACTATGTTTTGAGATTTTTTCTACGAGAATGAATTTGTTTTTGCGTTTTTTATAAATGTAGGATGTTATTCAGCACATTTTGTTTTTTTACGCGACCTTATAGCTCGCTTGGTTCCCCCAAAATCGATCAAAACGTAAAATACCATAAAAGTACCCGGTTCAAAGCCATGTGGTGGATTCTACCGTGGGGTTGGCGTACGAAGCACGCAATGCATTGTGTATTGAAGATACTCCCAATACGGGGGTTGGCGTGCGAAGCACGCAATGCTTTGTGTATTGAAGATACTCCCAATATGCGGAATGGCGTGCGAACCATTTTGCAGCTATTCAGCACCGTCGTGAATAGACATACTTCACAAATTGTTGGTTGAAACCCTAAAATATAGGCCTATAAAAATTATTTTGGAAATGCGCTCAACTCACGTCAGCGGTTCAGCTGCGTGGTCGAATTATTTATAGAAGGATAGAAGTGAAGAGATTGAACAACAAATGAAACCACAAACATTAAATTTACAAAAAGCCTGTACATTTAGAACAATTTTAAATACGGTACCCCAAAAAGCGAAAATAAGCGTAAATTTCGTGATAAATTGTCCTGATGGCCACTTTCCTCTCCGCTTAGATAACCTAACCTTGCAATGATCTCCCTCCAAACACGCTTGCCTCATGTTTTATCGCGGTATATAAGCTGTTATGGACGTATCGGTGTTCAGTGCATTACAGGTGTCCAAGAGAACATGCAGACTTACCAGGTAAGCAATCCGCAAGTCGCAACAAGAGTATCGATTACGTTCTGGCAAATATAAATGCTTTCCTTTATCAAGTGTGCGGACAACAGGAACGGTATATTATTACAAAACAGAGAATCACTAAAACTCGATCAATATGTAGTATAGAAATATACAGGATGTATAGTAATTACGGGATCAAACTTCGGGGAATGATTCTATGGGTCGAAATAAGAAGAAAAAAAGTTTATATAAACATAGGCCCGAAAAAGCTTTGTTTTCCAGATATCCGCCATTTTGTTTTTTGTACAAAATAAGTCAAATCTAGAGAACGGTTTGACTGATTGAGTTCATACTTGGCACGAGGTTTAACCTAACAATGATATATCTAAAAAAATCAATTAAATCCAACCATGTGTTTAAAAATGGCGTCTGTTTGAAAATTCCAAACCTAAATTACTCAAAAACCGTACATTTTAACGGAAAATGTCTAGACACCTTTTTGTAGCCCTTTTGATTCCATATCGGATGGTGTAACTGTCAAAACAATCGGATGAAGGATAATAGCTAAGTTAAATGACAGCAAATGTACATAAAATATTGCCGTGTTTACTGTGTTGGTATAGTATGCCGGGTTGAACAAACCAATTATTACACATGACTTAACTATTATCCTTCATCCGATTGTTTATACAGTTACACCATCCTATAGGGAATCAAAAGAACTACAAAATAGGTGTTTCGACATTTTTCGTTAAAATGTACGGGTTTTGAGTAATTTAGGTTTGAAATTTTCAAACAGCCGCCATTTTGAAACGCATGATTCGATAGTATCGATTATTTTTCTGAAGATATATCATTGTTAGGTTAAGCTTCTTGCCAAGTTTGAACTCAATCAGTCAAACCGTTGTCTGGATATGAATTAGTTTACACAAAAAACAAAATAGCGTATATCTGGGAAACGAAGAGTTTTCGGGCCTATGTTTATATGAACTTTTTTTTCTTATTTTGAAACATAAAACAATTCCCCGAAGTTTGATCCCGTAATTACTGGACACCCTGTATACTACTTTTTGATGGGTTTTAATCGTGTCTCTGCTATATTTGATACAACTTTTGGCTCATATACAGCCTACGTGGTAGGCCTAACGTAATACGCCATTGGAAGACAGCAGGTGGCGCAATGGTTAAAGCCGCTTGTCCGGACTACTCGGATTATATTGACAACTCTGGATGTCTGATTTTTTATCAATGATTATTACTCGAAAACTAACGCACCCAGAGTACTGAGATTTATAACATACTAAGGGGAAATAACGTTGGAACCTTCTATACACATAATCATGCTAAGTTTTCTTTATAATAAAGGTGTAGGATTAATAATAACTCCAAAGCTAAGATGGTAAATAATGTTAAATTTTCAAATTAAATTATTTCGTACATTTTATAACAGCAGTTATAATAAAGGTTAAAATAACCAGCAAGGCTGAGGTCTACACTTTAATAAAAACCTAACCTAAAAGTTAGAAATACAAATAATTGCTTCAAAGTTTGAAATTAGCTGTTAATGGAAATATTGGAGCAAACAGCTGTTTTATCTGTTATTTTATTCAATTGGTTGCTATACTTATAAATGTAAATACATGTGTTGGTTCATCAGTCTAGGCCTAATCTAAGATTTTTTCCGTCTAAATTTACAAATATTGAAATAAAAAATGTGTTTATCAAAATTAATTATAGCCTTTGTTACTCAGGGATAGTGCTGCTTTTTATTAGTGTGATCATTTTTTCAATCGGTTCAGTAGTTCCATAGATTACCCCCTACAAACAATCAAATTTTACCTCTTTATAAAATTAGTATAGAAGTTGTGTTTTGTTTTCACCAAATCAGTTTTATAGAATATTATTTAAAGAAACTGAACATAAAAAGTTGTTTAAGTAAAATCGACTAACTACAGTCGGGAGCACGAAATAAGGCGGGTGAGAATTTTTGCGCTGTTGCCAGACATGGGACTGGCAAAGCGAGGAACGGTCGTGCATCGCTTGCTCTGCGCCACGATCCGGCAACACTGAGCGCTCCCGAATGTAAACATATAATCATGGGCTCTGTAGCCAGTGTTATGTTTAAAATTTAATCTCGCAGACTACATCCTTGCTTTTACTTAATATCATGTTTGTACTGATAATGTATAATTGTTTCAGATGTACGTGTTTGGTTTGGTGGCAGTTATGGCTGCAGTTAGCGTCTACGCAGCACCAGAAGGTGACGGTCACGGCCATCACTACGACTACTTTGTAAGTACTTTACCACAAACATTGCATACTATACATTAAAAAAAACATTGTCCACAATAATATTAACATACCTTTACTTATAATATATCTGATAGTTTTACCAAATATCAGGCGTTCCATAGAAGTAACTGCTTTGTTTGTGCCGCTTATAAATTACCAGCAGATGCCAGCTGCTTCGCTCGCATATTTTATATTAATAAAAATGTCAAGTATTATTGAGCATTAACATTACTCGAAATTCAAAAAACATTTCACACCTAAGAACCGTTTTCATAAACGCATAAAGGTTGGGACACACATGACCGCACGGTGCCATCAGCACCGCACCACGGCCTAGTGTTGGCCAACACACGGCGGGGGAATAATCTAACGGAAACGTATGGAATAGTCCTAACATCACTGCACTCACGGTATGGATCCCGAAAGACTCATCGAATAAATTCGAAAATTTCCCGTTATTTACGATCAAATCAACAAGAAATATCAACACGTGGTCTACAAGGAGTATTCAACTTTCATGGCATTAAATATAATATTCATATTACAATTTCTAAAAACATCGCCTACTAAACACATTCTCCCGTTTCAGGCTCCCGCCCACTACGCTTTCGAGTACGAAGTGCACGATCCTCACACGCACGACGTAAAGAGCCAACACGAGACACGTAAAGGTGATGACGTCAAGGGTTTCTACAAGCTGGTGGAGCCTGACGGTACAGTGAGGGAGGTCCACTACACTGCCGACCATAAGAACGGATTCAACGCTGTCGTCAAGAAGACCGGACACGCGACGCATCCTGCTCACTACGGACACGGAGGCGGCGGACACGGCGGCCACCACTAAACTTTCTAGTCACTCAACCTATAAGTGTTGTTGGTGTTATATAAATTTAGGAAACCAAATATTTTTAGTGTGAAATAAATTAAATCTAAGTCAAACTTTTTTAAGTTTATAATTAATTATATGCGTTAATTTTGTTTTATTGTTTCTACTTCCGTTTTTATCTCTGATTAAGTAATAGTTGTACTATTTGTGTTTCAATTGTTTATCTTCTATTACTTTTAGTTTCTTTTCTCTTTTTTGTATCTTCTTTAGATTTTGTTTGTTTCGGATGTCAACTTTGTTACACTTCTTATGATCCTAATGATTCGACGCGTTTTTATGTTTATGTTGATTTTCATTTCGTGTCTTTTCTTTTCTTTTTATCTTTTGTTATTTAGGTTTTTATTTGTTCTCATTTCACGTTTTCTTTTGAAATTAGTTAATTTTACTACATTTTGTTTAGTTTCTCGAATTTTTCGTTTAGTAATAATACTGCGTATATTTGTCTTTCAAATGTCATTATTTGTTTGAAGATTGTTCTTTGTGTTGTTCTTTTATCGTTTCTATTGGTAGGAAAAGTACCTTCTTGTGTTTGATTAGTTCTGTATATTTTAACTGTATTTACTTCTTTCCTGTTTGCTGTCATAAAGGAACATTCGTATCTTATGATATTTACTTTCTATTTGATTCCTTATCTCGGTATTTGTTTTAACATGTTTATTTTGTCACAGTATTTTAATTTTATTCGTTTCTTCCCTTGTCATGTCATACGATTTATCTTTCGTTATTAACGTTCTATTTGACTTCTTAACTCTTTATTTTTTTTAAATATTGTTCTGTGTATTTTTCTTTTGTCATCGATATTTTCTTCAATTTCTGTTTTCCGTTGTTTTAAAAATTTGGTATATTTTCTTTTATCATTTCTTTTGTTCGTGAATAACAATACAACGTTTTTTTTATCCTCTCTATGTTCTTGAATTTCTGTCTTCAGTTGTTTTATTGATAATTAAGTATCTTTTTTTGTAATTTATAATTTGGGTGTAATAATGATGCAATGTATCTTTTTTTTATTAATGTTCTGTTTGTTTTCGTACCTAATACTGTTTTGAAAATATTACCATGTGTTTTATTTATTTATGTTAGATTTTGTTTTTATATTTACTAATTATAATTCTTACAGATATACTTTTAGTACGAAATTGTTATTTCAATTGATCTCTCACATACACACAACTTATAAAATATAAGAACTTTGAATACATAATATATAATACATAATAAAAGTCACCATCTTGCGGAAAATTATACTCTTTCCTAACACTTAACTAATAAAAAAAAAAAAACTACATTTAAATTCCAAACATAGGGTTTTAATTGTTTAGTAACATAAGTATACAGTTTTGTAGATGGTGAAAATTCAACTATCATGGTCCAAGCTATTGTGTCTAGAAAACATAGTACAAGAATAAATACCAGGAAATATTTAGTAAAATATATTTTTGTACTTTTATAAATAAAACTCGTTTTAAAGAATAAAATAGTTTTAAATTCCCGTAGTTGTTAAATTATAATTGCAAATTACAACTAATAAAATAGGAAGTGTAGTATATTAAAATCTGAGTAAGAAATTGCATTAACAGTCGGAAACAGAATGTTTTAAAAAGATCAGAATGTACACCTTATAAAATACACATGTATATTACTAATTAACGGCGTTCCTAATAGTATTATGATTTGTTTAAGGTTAGCAAAAGTTGACCCAAACTTCACCAGGCTATTTTATACTTGAAAGTAGGTCACTTAACAAAAAGGGTACTCAAAATTTGAGTTCAATATCTTCTGTATTTCTAAAGATATTAAGTTTTTAGTAACAAAAGCAAAATTGTATATAACTCGATAACCAAGCATTTCCGGACCTATGTTAACAGGAACTTGTTTTACTTATTTTCACCTACAGAATATCTGGTGAAATAATTTGAGATGATATTTTCTAGACACCTTGTATACGAGCACTTAGAACCACACTTTTAACCACTTTAGAAACTTATATCTCACATCAAAGCCGAAAAAAAAATATCAAATGAAATGTTTAAATTGTAATCGAATATCCGACAATACTAAACAGGTTCCTGGCGTTCGGTTTATTTGTGCTATACGCTGCTCCCCCGCCTTCACTAGTGTAACTGGTGTAAATTAAAGACGATGCGGCTAGACTTCAATCTTTAATTTTCACTTTCCAAATATTTGTATACATTTTTCTTCAATTCTGCATTCGCTTTTATTAAAATATACGTCGAAATATATAACTATAAGAAAATAAAGTGAATGCAGTGTACATTATTTATATTATAATTTTGGTTTTTTATGAAATCTAAGTCAATATTAATTCTAAGACATCGGTTTTAGTGTGTCTAAGAGTATACTTAAAAAATAAAATCTTTCTTCTTGTACAACTAGTCGTGAACAGTGATGTAGTATCTGTTACGTCCATTAAATTCGGTAAATTTGTAAGTTTGTTTCTTGTATATAATTGTACTCAATAATAAAATAGGTATTTGTATTTGTGTGTTGACAGCTGTATTCTATTTTGCAAATATATTTTGTTTTTTCGTATTAGTTTGTAATTATTCCTTCTAAAATTTACCTATTTTCATATCAGTCTGTGTTTTTTAAACGATAGTGTGCACAGTTATGTCCTTCAAACCATTTTCAGAAAGCAGACGTACAGCAAGTGTACCCAAGATATTTCAATCACAATTTTGTTAAATTTCTCTAAAAATATGTACACACATTACAAAATGTAATTCAATTGAACAAAATTCGTGAAATAGCCAGCCAAGTGATACTATACAGGTAGTTGAACAACAACAAATGTTTCGATTACTATGTAGCCGTACTCAGTTTTAAATCACATTCCTTAAAAACACAGCTACTAATTTGATAGAATGAAACCTTGAACACAAACTCTTTACTAATTCAAACGCGTTTCAACAATAATGCCGCCATCTTCAGTGATTCAAGAGTTACAACTCGTTTAGGTAGCTCGTCCATCACTGATATTTTGTGTTCAGCTCAATGATTATTTTTTACAACTACCAAAGTAACTTCATCAAGAACCTTATAGACAACGCCAACGAAAATCTAATATCTTCACTGAAGATAAGACTTCACTGTCGAAACGTCATCATTTACGAGTAAATTCCCTTGTGGAAATTTTTGTTTATTTTTCATAGGTATAAGAGATAACGAAACGTACGTTTAAAAATTGTGTTGGTTGCTTTCAAAATGCCAGAATTTATTTACCATTTGGTTGAAAGAATACAAATATTGCATGTATATTAAGTCAAAAGGGAACCAAAAGGTATAAAAAAAACTGTCATTGGTGATACATTGCTGTCCTATCAATTTTGACTTTCCAACCAGGTGAATAAAATATGCCAAATTTTATAACAAAAAATTCAGCTTTAAAAATGGACGAGATATTCCGTACAGACATGCGCACAACTATTAAGATTTGTTTCTGTGTAGGCCTACCGTTTGGTTTAAAATCCTAAATATGTGGTAGAAATAATAATTACCATTTGACAGTGTTGAATTTTATTTTGAGAGAAGGGGCTAATATAGAAGTATATAATACAGAGTATCTAATTTAATTGGGAGATATTATCTACTTTTCAGTAACCATTAAAAATTAGGTAATGTCTTCGACTGAGAAAGTAAACCTCTAACAAGTCCAGTTTTCTACAACTGTTAACTCCATTTAATACGAATAAACGGTACCAGAAACTGGCACATACTTTCTCACAAACATATTTAAATTATTAAACAGATTTACAGCGACTTCATTATTGTAGGAGAGGTGATTTTAAACTCGGAGAATAACTAATAAATATTATTATTATTAGCTAGAGATAAAACTATTCGATCGATTTCGAACAAATTTGCACCAAACACGACAACAATTAGGCCTGTATAGATGCACGAAAAAAAGGTTTTGAAAAATTTTGAAAAACAACTCCGTTTATGGCCAAAAAAACCCCAAAAATCAGTTATTATTATTAGCTAGACGAGAATTTTTAGAAAGATGCGGTTTTTTGCATATGGTAGGGTACATTAAAGGCTACAAATAAGGAAAATTTTATCAAATCGTTAGAGCCATTTTTTATAAAAATATAAGAATTGATTTTTTGGGGGTTTTTTGCCAAAATGTTTTTTTTTTTTAATGTTTCAAAACCATTTTTCGTGCATCTATACAGGCCTACTTGACATGTCTGGTGCAAATTTGTTTGAAATCGATCGAATAGTTTTCGCTGTAGCTTTGTGTAGCCTACATACAGACATACATACATACAGACATTTTGTAAAAACCACTTTTTGGACTCAGGGGGTCCCAAAACGTATATTTCCACAAACATCACAACATCGATTTTTTGGCGATCACTATACTTTCTCTATACTATAGTATAGTGAGAAAGTAATAAAATAATGAACTATGTAATTAAAAGGCAACAAAACTAGTTTCAAAAGAAAACAAGAAAATAAAAATTTCTGTACCTAATTGAATATGCGGCACTGATTTGTTGTCGACGAAGAATTAACTGCTACAATAAATGTCAATGGGAACATCAGCTGTTAATGATTTACCAAATGCATAATATCAGCTGACCATTTTAAACCGGCCTGACATGGGGATCAAACCGGCTCCTTAACGGATGGGTTCACTAGTAGGCTAGGCATATTAGGATTTTCAGAAACAAGTTTTGCTATAGTTTTGATTTTCTCACCCTTCATGTTTTTTGGAACCCTGAACACGAATTTGAAGAATGCTGGTAAAAGTTTTGCCGGAACTTTGTTTTTTTAGCACTTTTTGGCCAAATTTTGGCACATTTTTTAGTTTTCAGCCTATATATATAAAAAGGAAGCGTTTTTTCGTCAAACCCATTCTTCAAAAAATTAAAGTAGACAAAATTGCCTACATTTCTTACAAAAAACGTTCCAAAAAGAGCGCGCCAAAAAGGGGCCATATTTTCATATCCGGTGAAATTTATCGATTATGCGGAAATCGCCCTTGTCGTGATACTTAACTGTTGCAACAATTTATTACATTATACAATTTATTATTATATAAAAGTACATTTTTCATAAATAACGTTTTTCTTTGGAAGACTAACCCAGTGATTCTCAATCCCTGTGCCGCGGCATTTTTGTGTGCCGCGAAATTCTTAAAGTGTGCCGCCACATTTTAGAAATGTATACTAAAGAAAAATAAATAAATTTAAAATTCCTTATTAAAAATATTCTTATTAGCGAATTTCCATAGGAAAAATGAGCTATTGCAGTGGCCCTTTTGGTCAGACCCAAGGTCGGGAGTAGCAAATGAGCATCGATTATGGTCCCCAGAACACGTTTTGGGGTGTCATTAAAAATCAAATATATATATATATATATATTGCAACGACGCACGAGTTGCACGACGCTGGGGGAGGAAGTTTGTTTT
>JAGFPH010002207.1:66048-87570 GCA_018207615.1 Philaenus spumarius
AATTCGCTCAACTCACGTCAGCGGTTCAGCTGCGTGGTCGAATTATTATTTACTTGTAATTAATCCCTTATAAACATACTGTTGTTTTTGTAGTACATATTATTTTATTTGACATTCAAAATTGAATGGTGAAATTACAAAGCATGCAGGAATTCGAATTATTGTTGATGGTCGTGTCTATTTCGACATCTGTCTTACATTAGCTATGTATAGTTCTCCGCTCAATCGTAATTTCCGTGAAAATATCAGAGTATACAATAATCTGTTTGCATTGGCTTCGCTGGGGTTGGTGAGTGAAGCTACCAGAGGGGGAGCCCCTAGAGTATTTTTATATGAACGAAAATTGTAGGCTATTTATATACATTGCGGCGAAAAGGTAGGCAATTTTGTATACTTTAATTTTGTATAGAATGTTTTTGTCGATAAAACGCTTCTTTTTTTAGATATAGGCCGAAAACTTAAAAAAGTGACAAAATTTGGTCAAAAAGTGCACAAAAAACAAAGATCCGGGCAAATTTTTTGCCAGCAAACTTCAAATTCGTGTCAGTGACGAATTAAAGGGTGAGAAAATCAAAACCACAGCAAAACTTGTTTCTGAGACCCCATTTTTTTTTTTGCTAATATGCCTAGCCTATAGGTGAACCGTACCTTCTAGCTTCGCTCATCAACCACGGCAGCGACCCATGGCGAAGCCAATTCAAAACGATTATTGTATAATCCGATATTTTCACGTAAATTACCATTTAGTCTAGCAGTCACCTATACATAGCTATGCAAGACAGAGATTACAGTAGACACGACCATCCATAATAAGACGAATGCGGCATGCGTTGTAATTTCACCATTCATATTTAAATAATCAACATTTCAAACAAATTTTGATATTACAAACTGAAGGAAACAAAATAATATGCATCACCAGATGTTTGACTTATAATACATTATCCTATTACTTTAAATGAGCAATTCTTGTATCTATCTTTTATCTGTCGCAGATCTCGAAAACGGCTCTAACGAATTCAAAGAAATTTTGTATTTAGGTGTAGTTTTGATTTTTAAGTACACCCATATAGATGTTGCCTATTTCGTGTAAAAACGCCATTTTTTTAGAAAATCTAATTTAAAAGTTGAAAAATTTTAACACAGGGTCTTATGGGTTGCCATGTTGGTTACAAAATAACAACGAAATAGTAAATAAAGCGATCAAAACAGCTGTTTATAAACAAGCCAATTTATACTGTTTTAGCACGTTGCAAATAGAGTGGCATAGAACTGAGATTGAGTATTATGCAAAATCAACTGCTCATTGGATAGTTTTTAATTACTGTTAAAAAACCAGGCTAATTTATACTGTTTTAGCACGTTGGAATTAGAATAAATTGGGCCTGATTTAACAATTTATTTTGTCAAAAAAAAGGTCAAGATGGATAAATTCTAATAGTAAATTTTGTAATATAGGCCTGGCTAATTTCTGAAACATAGTATTGAGGTTATGTTTATCCTGCAATAATATTTTTACTATATTTAGGCCTGGTTTCAAAACTTTAGTTGACAAAAGATAGTAGAACTACGACTAAAATCGTAATGAAAGCCTCTCACGTTTCTAAAGCATGTATTTGAGGTTATAATAATTAATCTTGTAATTATTGTTAATATATTTAAGCCTGGTTTCATAATTTTACAAACCTACGTACAAACGAGCCAAAGATTCTTTAGCGAATTTTCCATCTGCGAGCGAAGCGAAGCGTCCAGGGGCAGAGCCCCTAGTAATAACTAATTTAAAAAATCTGCTAGTTGTGAATAATAATTGCCTGATTCTAATTTGCCAAATCGGTTGTGAATAAACGTGTTTTGGTTCATTGTAGGCCTAACCTAAAATTATGTTAAGTTTTTTATCCAAATCAGATATTTTATTTATATTGTGTAAGAAAAGATGTTTGAATTATAATACAGTAAGCATGTTTCATTGATTTTTGTTTGTGTTTGCTTTTAGTTTGTTAACCTAACCCAAAAAAGCTGTTGGTTGTGAAGAATAAACTGATTCTAAATTAGCTAAGTTGGTCCAAATGAATGTAAGCAAACATGCATTGCTAAGCTTTTGATCCGAACAGTTGTTTTATCTGATTAGGGCTGGCAGTGAACCCCCAAATTAGCACAATTAATCTATATTTATATATAAAAGCCAAGTCCACTGACCCACTGATCACGATTTCTCAAAAACTACTGAACGGATTGGAACGAAATTTGGTGTATAACTTCAACTAGGGCCATAGCTGCTCATTAAAAAAGGTTTTCAAAGGGGGTTTGGGGAGTTTAATGTTACCAACAAAAAAAAACCACAAAACGGATTGGAATGAAATTTAGTATGTAGCTTCCTCTAGGGCCCTAGGTGCTCGCTAAGAAAGGGTTTCAAAAAATTCGAAAGTTTAGAGGAGGTTTGGCGGGGTCAAAGTTACTAAAAAAAACCACCTAACGGATTGGAATGAAATTTAGTATGTAGCTTCCTGTAGAGCCCTAAGTGCTTGCTAAGAGAGGGTTTAAAAAAATTTGAAATTTTAGGGGGTTTTTGGAGTTTAATGTTACAAAAAAAAAAAAAAACACCGAACGGATTGGAATGAAATTTAGTATGTAGCTTCCTCTAGGGCCCTAGGTGCTCGCTAAGAAATTGTTTCAAAAAATTCGAAAGTTTAGGGGAGGTTTGGGGGGTCAAAGTTACTAAAAATCCCCATAAGAAAAGTGTTATATATTTATTGATATAATATATACATTTAACTTTGATTTGTCTATCCGTGCAAAGCCGGATCGGGCCAGCTAGTATGCTATAAAAACCAAATTTTGCTAAATTATTTCTTAGTGTGCGTCTATAACCCCGTATAAATATAACTTTAAATTCTCGTATTTTTATCTTAAATAGTATTTGTTCCACGTTGATTGATATTATATAATTCAGCCAGGACAAAGCCTCTTGTATATAGATTAGTTAAGAATAAAAAAAGTCTTAAAACTGTGTACATAATATAAGCTGTTTCTTTGCAAATTATCAAATTGGTTGAAATATTGGGAAAATACTGTTAACTGACTGAAAAGATCATTTGTTCGCCGTTATTGATACGGTTTGTTCGACGTTAATCCAGAGTTTAACCTTGGTTGAAAACAATCATTCACTTAATTAACCTCATATCAATTAATAGTTGCATTTTTATAATTTCAAATAGAAGTAAGTAAGTAAATTAATTTGGAGCAAATAACATTTTTTCATCGTATTTCCCGGATTTAAAAATAATTCGACCACGCAGCTGAACCGCTGACGTGAGTTGAGCGAATTTCCAAAATTAAATTTACATATGTTTTCGGGTTTCAAACAACTATTTGGGAAATTGATCTACTCACGAAGGTGCTGCCAGCATGTAAGAAATATAGTGCCATCGGTCACCACGGTAAAAGCCGTGGATTTAATTCTGGTACTTTTACGGTATTTTACGTTTTGATTGTTTTGGGGGAACCAGATGGGCTATAAGGTCGCGTAAAAAACAAAATATGCAGAATTATTTCGTAGGTTTATTTTTTTAAAGAAAAATTAAAAAAAAATTAATTCTAGTACGAAAAATCTCAAAATTTTTTTACTTCCGGTCAAAAATTTGGTCTACTTCCAGTAAATGTTTTTGGCTTACGAACTCGTCCAAACGACTTAGAAAACCAACCTGTGTACTAAATTTAGACCAAATCGGATATAAAATGCGTCCGTTAGAGTGCGCACAATTATATACATGATACTTCCGGTCAAAAATGTGATCTATTTCCAGTAAATTTTGTTGGCTAACGAACTCATCCAATACCCAGACAGCACAGAATGTACCGAGTACATACTCACAAAGTGCCATATATACCAGGCATGTACTGGTATTTTAGGCATATACTGAGCACATGCTCGGTAAATGATAAATTCACTTCTATTTTTGTCATTTTAAGAGATTGTCTAGCATGTGAGTAGCACGTTTTCAGTATATGATTTTGGAATATGCTGAAGACATTCTGAGTACATTCTTAGCATATTTCTAAAATAAAGAAAAATCACCCAAACATATTCTTCACAACTAACAAAGACTGTAAAATCAAACCATATTTACTGCTAAGATGGTTGATTTACAACTGTACGAACATTCTTCGCTATTATAACACAATAGACTATACTATCTGGGTGTGGAGTACCAAAAAATAAAACCGTTAGGTACTTGGGTTCGACCATTTACCACGTGACAGGTCCGACCGAAAATGAATCATGTTTCACCGTTCACCTTTCTTGTTTATTGTCTCTACTCTCTACTCTACACTCTACAGTACAATCTACAGTCTGCCAGTTCTTGAGGTTTACTTTGGAAGTTCTTAATGCATCAATTATCACTTGTTTATAATCAGCTCTTCACTTGTGTGGTAAGTACTTTTTACAATTATTTAGTAAATATAATTTAAAACAGTATATATTTGCGTAGTATTTGTCTTTGAAAATTTTCCTTTATAATTCAGAACCAATACAGTAGCCCATTGCAATTTGGAATTTTTCTTCAACTATGCTATTTCTGACATAAATGTTCACAAAAATTAATAAATGATATTAAAATTAATGTCCTTGAGAATTCGTCATGATATACTATGCCTAGACTTATATTTAATTCACTTTGTAAGTTTCATAACCTCTAATTTACAAGTAGTAAGTAAAGCATACATTTCTAAAATACTAGGCCTAGGCCCTAGTAGAATGTCTAAGATTTCAATAACTAAACGTAACATTGCATTTGAGAACTTAACATTGCTATTTTAAAAACTAAAAATTAAGTTCTAATAGGCCATCTGTTAAAATAATTATTTTACAACAGCTTTTTATTTGGTTTTTGCAGTAGGTATACACAAAAGTTAGTCTAACCCAACTTTTGTCATTGGAAAATTACTAGTTCTAGACTAGATAGGTCATTGCATGTATAAATTATATCAGTACAACTTGATCTAAATTATAATTTTGCTACTGTCAGTAGGCTAGTCTATGTGTAAAAACTGAACCTTGAAAGCGACTGGGCGTAAATTTACTATACGACCTCCAGCTATAATTTTTGCAGACAACGACATTGTTTTCCATTCTGCTGTTAAATGTTTAATACAAGTGAACATAGGTACTGTGACTAAAAACTATTTTAAGTTAAAAATTCAGGCTATTCTTGCATATCTGTTGGCATAGGGTCGTATAGTAAATTTGTACCTAACATATAACGGTGAACTTTTAGAATGCCACTACTTGTTGAACTAGGCTTAGCATCATTTGAAGAATTTTTTTAGGAAAATGAGAAGTGTTACCAACTTAACATGAGATGTTTTAGTAATATTATTAACTTTAAACACCCTATACAAATTTGATATTTGTGATATAGCCTATTTGATACTTAATTATAGCCTATTGATGTTGATATTAAATATCAATTTCTGTATTCTTTTTGAATGTGTTTAAGCTATATATACTCCCATTGTATTCAATTTGTTTAGTAATATACCGTAGTTAAACATTATTATTTAATCTAGATCTTATACCATTTTGCTTGAAGGTTGGTAGTTCTGTCGTATTATGGCAAGGAGGCGTGTTTTATATTTTACCTTAAATAACATAGCACTTCATCATTTATGATATTAACCAAAAGTATTGGCCCTTATTTATAATAATTAAAAGTTAGGTTGGTTATTAGTCTATGATTTATTAAAGCAATATCAATTTCTACTGATTTGTAAACAACCAGTGATTAATGAATCCTGGTAGAATTGATCACACTGACAGTAACTTTGTACACCTTTCAAAAGTATTAGGGTTTTCATTTTTACAGTATACTGAATTCCATTAATAATTAAAAAAAGATTATTCATTCAACTTTAAGTTTAAAGTGGCAGTTTATGAGTTTTAAAATAAGTAATTCTGTTGTTCAATGGCAGTGAAATATATCAATTTTCAATTTGTCTATTTAAATTTTAATAATAATAATAATCTTTTTATGTAGCCTAGTAGATTTAACAATGTCAGGCCTTTATGTGTGCAAAATCTTTATAATGCAGGTTAGCTTATTTGGTAAATTATAATTATTGTATTAAACAATTTTCTGCTGTATGGATATTATTTAACTGTTTATTGTTTTCACAGCTTCTCAGTCCTGCTCCACAGTCAGTTTATTATGTACCGATACTCCGCCATACTTAAACATAGTCAAGACTTGATCAGTTCTTTACTCATTTGGTAAGTACATTTTGTTTTATAAAACTAACATAGGCCCCTACTTAAAATATAACATATATAGGCCTACGTTACTTTTAGGGGAGCACCCATTTTTCATATTTTGCAAATACATATTTAACTGCGTCTAAAAAAACAAAAGTCGCTTGTAAATGTTAGAAAATTACGATAGCTACAAAACTAGTGTTTGACTTTAAAATATACTCTAAGTTAGATTAGGATAACTTTTCATATACGGTGTAATATTATATTAATGGTTAGAATTTAAACCTCGTCCTCTTTAATTTTTGAACGACTGTAAATTTTCAAACAATATTTGGTAAATGTTACTAACATAAGTCAAAGTACTTTTTTATGTGGTTTAGGGTTTCAACCCTCACCCCTAAATAGGGGTTGCTGGGGGTAGTTTTTTTATTTTCAAATAGCAACCCCTAGCAAGTTGCATATCATTTTAAAGAGGGTAAAAAAAGAAAATGAATGCCGCAAACTAGACCTCTCTATGACTTCTTAAACTAAAGTTATGATAAAAAATGTATCACCATAATTTGATTGTTGAACTATCCCCCACTAAAAATAACAACAAACTCTAAAATTTAACAACTAAGCTCTAGAGTGACCGTTGTCAGGAAACATTTTCAATGTCCTTGGCTTAAGTCGTACACTGTTATTCAACTATCCTAGTATTTATAATTTAATATTTACATTCATGATAAGTTAGTAAACCTAGAACATTTGACTAAGTTTTTACTTTTGATTCAGTCTTAATGAACAATAGACCTAGCAGTTAAATTTTAAACATTTTTGGTAACCTGAAAACCTAAATCTATTTTATATTTTGACTTTTAAACGTAAGTCACAGATTAGTTAGGATAGATTAGTTTTGGATTTTATCATATGTTTTGCCTTAATATAAAATTTAACAGTTAATACACAGTTATTAAACTGCAATGTTTTAGTTTGGTAGTCTAAACATTTAGTGCATTTATGAAGCTGCTATAAAATTATATTGTGTCAACATATTCTAATTGAACGGTTTCCTTTTACATGCATTTATTAAATAGGAGTATATACATAATAACCTATCACAATAATATGTTTTAAAGCCACAGGCCTACAATATATAGGGCCCCTTGTCTTATTAACTTAATATTTCAAAATATAATATATGTTATTAATTTTTATTAGGTATAATATTAATAGGTAGTTTACCTTGTGTATCCGTCAGTCAATCCAAAGTTGGTTAAATAGGTGGATAACCGGTTTCAACGGCTATGCCGTCATCATTATTCAATATCAATATTCATAATATACAATCCAGGAAGCTGTACATACATTATGTCTAAGTTTTATTAGGTAGCCATTTTTTACACAAATTTGTATCATCTCTTGACTGTAATTTACTGATTCACTAAATGTTGATACACATACACATATGTGGTTAATTAAATACTATATGTATATAGTAGGAATTGTATCATACTGTGTCCAGTACTAGGGGTAAGGTCTTGTTCAGAATGAACGTTGTTATTTTTATTTTATGTTACATTCTGTTATATTCTAGTGCCATTTATAACTTCAACAATATAACAAAAACAACAGCTTGAACATACCTGCTGGTATCGGTTACCTTATTTTTCCAGTTTGCAAAGTTATATGTACATACATCCTATAAAATATTCATCATTTATTATTTTATTAAAAATGAAATGTGTAGGCTGTTACTAAAAATCATTTTAATTATGTTTCATATAGAATATATAATATAACATAATTGCAGTAATATTAGATTTTTTAAACATATTTTGTAACATTTATTAGCTTATTCATCATTTTAAGTGAGCATTCAAATGTATCTTTTCAATTGTATTATAATAATCCATGGTTATTTGTTTAGATATTGTCAGACATCACAACGCGAATGCAATAGGTGAAGATATTTACTTTACAAAACAATGGCTGCTTAAGGCTAAGGAGATGAAGGGATACCAAAAAAAGTAAGTTGATAATTAAATAAAGGTTACGGTATGTATTAATTTAATGTCATAAACTGATGTCCGTTAGGCAGATTCAACTTTTGATATGGATAGGTTAAAACACTTTGCACAAAATGAATTGATACAAAGAGCTGTCATCTTCCTGCATGCGAAGGCAGATGTAAAATTGTGCAGACAGAATTGCTGATTTCAATGTTTTTGGTTTTCTAGTTGTTCACAGTAAGTGTGTAGTTGCAAAACGCAGAATAAGAATAATTATATTATACGGAACAGTACAAAAGTAATTCCTTGCACACTATAGCCAGCCTAGTTTTAATAGTTCCTTTCACTATTGCAAACTATTTATCAAATAAGCAGTAGATGGTCTATAATAATTAAAGAAATTGAGAATTACAGAACGTGATCATCTCATACACTACTCGACTTTATTTTACAACGTGTCTTGATATTGCATCAAAAATTGCTACTTGCTGATTTGAAACCTAAGGTTTAATGGGCATTATTAATGTCATTAATTTATTCCAAATACTTTCTGCAACCCTTAATTTTGCTTCGTAACAATATATAAGCAAACATTATTATTATTTTAAACAAATTGTATATGTATCCAAATCACCAATAGATATAACTAATTTTACCTTGTATCCGTCGTATGACTTCGTTCAGCATTATGCCTATGACACTTTTCGAAACATAATAATCAAAAACACAACAACAAAAAAACATATAACTCACAACACAAAACGGTGACATGTAATTCGGGTAGACGTCTACTTTATATCGCGGTCGAACGACTACAGACTATATTCAGTGGTCATTTGATTAGAGTCAGAAATTCTTATCGCCGAATCGTACAATATGTTGGAATGAACTGTAGCTGGTCACTAAGCAATCGGTTGTTGTTATGTTTAAAGGCTTTGTATATCTCAAATTCCTATATAGCTACTCTTTAAGCAAAAATAGATGGGTTCGTTCAAAGTCGGTATTAAAATTGGAGAATTGATAATTATTGGTGTTAATTAAAGGGCGAGCGTAGTTTGATTTGTTCCATCTGTTTTCTTTGGTAAATGTTCCTTAAATCATTTTAAGAACAGCCTTCCAGTTTGGCCTATAGGCCTATAGAATTTATCACAATAACCGCTTGCAATTGATCCTATATACCCCAGTTTTTCCTCAACCGGTCTAAGAATTTTGCGGCAGAGAATTTTCTGTACATTGTTGTTGGTACGAAAAGCCACAGTTATGTTTAGTTTATGAAGAGTGTCGCTTAAAATTCTGGGGAGAATGTTGCCGTACTCTGTGGATACATATTTAGTAGATATGTCTATAAAACTAAATATATATCCACAGATTACGGCAACATTCTCCGCAGAATTGTAAGCGACACTCTCTGTAAACTAAACATAACGCTCTCCTCTTGATGAAAACTATAGAGGAATTGGTGATATAAAGCCTTTAAACATAACAACAACCAATAATTGCTTAATGACCAGATACACTTTCATTCCAACATATTGTACGATTCGGCAATAAGAATATCTGACCCCAATCAACTAGTCACTAGTCGTACAGCAGCGAAATAAAGTAGATGTTTTTCATGTTATATGTAATGTGAATGTTTTAATATGACTGTGATGATGAAATATATGTTTTGAAACGCGTCATAGACATATGCTGAACAAAGTCACACGACGGATACAAGGTAAAATTAGTTACATTATTATCAGTATTTTATTAATTTTAAATAATATGGTGATCATTTCTAGTATAATTCCTATTTTAAAATGAGATAATATTAAATTATAGAACATTTAATTCAGAACTATATTAATTGATTTAAGATACCGTTTGTGAAACAATTAATATTTTGTTGCAGGAAACCTGGATCATTTCAAGAACAAAGAAGTTTCCCTGTTATGATCCTACTGATTATTAAAAAAAGATGATATTAAAATTATGTTTTAATTCTTTTTGTGCATACATTTTGTAATACATTAATAATAATAAATAAGTTTAGACAGCTTCGGAAAAGTGTAGTTTTTTTATGTTTTTACACCAGATTATTATGCTACACTATCATCAAAACCATCAATAACTGGGGAATGTATTATTTTGTTCATTCTTTGAAGTAAGTTAATCAAATTATTGTTGATTTGCTAAGATGTATGTTTTTTTCATATCTAAGGAGCTTAATTTACTTTGATTAATAATTTTTGAATCATTGTGTTTTATGTAATACAACTCTCTCTAAGACGAGCAGGTCTAATGTTCATAATGCAATTGAGGTACCGGTATTGAATGTGCGCAGAATATGCTAGACATGTTATATATATATGTAGCACATGCCTAGCATGTATGTAGAATAAGTATACAGGTATATCACATTCAGATCATATGGTAGTCATATGTGTAGCATGTGAATAGAATATGCACAGTGCATACTGAGATCATGAATGTACCCGGAATATACTAGGCATCTTCTATATAAGTGTAGCATGTGCCCAGCAAGTGCATAGAATGTGTGTAGCTCATATTGAGGTAGTAAAATGTGCCCAACATATGTGTAGAATATGCAAAAATCATATTGAGATAGTGAATGTACCCAGAATATACTAGGCATGTCCCAAAGAAGTGCAGCACATGCCTAGCATGTACATAGAATGTACGTAGCTCATATTGAAGTCATAAATCATGCCAAGGATATTCAGAGCATGTTCTGAGTACATTCTAGGAATATTCTCCGGGCATGTGCCAGGCACTTTGTGAGCGCGGACGTTCACTTTTCCTGAGCACGTGCCAGGCATAATCTGGAATATTCAAGAATATACCTCGCACATTCCGCATATTCTTAAAGAATGTACTGAGCACATGCTCAGCACACGATTGTGCTGTGTGGGTATATACATAAAGTTACTTCCGGTCAAAAATTTTGTCTACTTCCGGTCAATTTTTTTGGCTAACCCACCAGTTCAAGCGACTTAGAAACCCAATGTGCGTACCAAATTTGGTCCTATTCGGAATTAAAATGCGTCCGTTAGAGTGCGCACACATACATACATAAATATATACATATATATATATATGATTTTTAATGACACCCCAAACGTGTTCTGGAGACCATGACCGGTGCTCATTTGCTACTCCCGACCTTGGGTCTTACCAAAAGGGCCACTGCAATAGCTCATTTTTCCTATGGAAATTCGCTAATAAGCCACGATGCATATTCTGTAATGAACTCAGATCCTTTACAAACATGTGGTCGACGCAGCTCCTGCACACGCATCGTAGGCAATAAGCATTACACACGTGTGAACATAACAGCATAGGTTGCGCCCAGCCGACACGTACACCTTGGGCACACATTACGTCTTCAATGCTGCCAACAATACCACGCAAATTACAAATTACAGATGATACGGAGCTATTCTTAACTTGAAATCGCTTTTTACTTACTCCACCCTATACGTAGTATATGGAGAAAGTATTGTTTTCGTCCAAACTTTCGAATTTGAATTTTTAGTGGAATTATCTGTTTTGGTGCTCCCTGAAACCCCAAAAATTGTTTAATGGAATTACCTGTGTTGGTGTTTCCTGAACTCAAAAATATTTTTAGTGGAATTATTTGTTTAGGTGCTCCCTGAACCCAAAAAAGTGGTTTTTTGGTGATGTATGTCCGTGTGTCTGTGTGTCTGTTAGGATGTGTACAGAGCTGGAGACCATACCAACGGTCCGATTTTGATGAAATTTGGTATGTAGGTGTAGTTCTGGAATATCTCCAGGCGTTTTTTTCATTTTTTCAACGATTTGATTTTTAAGGGGTTTTACCTCCCAGAAATGGCCAAAAAACGAGAAAATTTTAAATTTCTCAAAAACGGCTCTAACGATTTTGATAAAATTTGGCTTATTTGTAGCCCTTTATGTACCCTACCATACGCAAAAAACCGCCTCTTTCTAAAAATTCTCGTTTAGGTAATAATAATGATAACAGATTTTTGGGGATTTTTGGGCAAAAAGGGGGTTGTTTTTCAAAACCTTTTTTCGTGCATCTATATAGGCCTAATTGAAATGCTTGGTGCAAATTTGTTTGAAATCGATCGAATAGTTATAATAATAATAATATTTATTAGTTACTCTCCTACCTTAATGTGTCCCCCCCTCCTAATTTAATACAATTATGAATCACTGAGAATCTGTTTAATAATTTAAATATGTTTGTGAGAAAGTATGTGGCAGTTTCTTGTACTAAGAAAGGATTTTAACATATTTCGCATTTAAGGGTTGAAACAACCCCTAAAACCATTAATATTGTTTGTTTTATATCTCAAAAACTATATGGCCTAGGAACGTGGAATTTTGTACACATATTGGGTCTAGAGGTGCACTAAGAAATAATTTTGAAATATTTCGCGTTTATGGGTTGAAGCAACCCCTAAAACCATAAATATTGGTTGTTTTATATCTCAAAAACTATATGGCCTAGGAACGTGGAATTTGATACACTATTGGTCATAGGTGCTAGAGGAGCACTAAGAAATAATTTTGGGATAAATTATGTGGCAGTTATCTGGTACCGTTTATTATTATTGTTTTATAAACAGACTAGCAGGTATCTAAATACAAATACCTTCAATATATATCCATGAAATCTGTCACTTGCACATATCAACCTGAACAAATCATATTTCCAGATATAATAATTCACAGTTGATAAATTTTAAAGCCGTCTCGTATCACTTCATTAGACGCAACACTACAAAGAGACAAAAGATATTACGACTGCATCAACTGGCAAGACTTTCTTCTGGAAGTGATGGTCGTAATGAATTGAAAGTTGGATTAAGCATGGTTGTCATAAAGATATAATATGCTGTGACTTATCACAAGCGTTGGTTGGTGACACAGGATGAAACAAAAGAGGCATTATCAGTCTATTTTATTTTGGTAGAGTCAATAAGATGCGTTACATTCAATCCTGGCGTTGAATTAATTTTATTTCTAAGATATTTCAGAGTTTTGATATAACTATAGTTCCTTTTAAAAAACGCAAAAACTTTTATGAATTCACCACTAAAGCCAAATAAAAAAATACTATGCTTTATTTATAAACTAATGATTACATTAATAATAAACGGTACCAGGAACTGGCACATACTTTCTCACAAATACATTTAAATTACTAAACAGATTCACTGTGACTTGTAGGGTGGAGTAGGAGAGTTTTTTTATTAAAGTAGGAGATTAACTAATAAATATTATTATTATTATTATCTAGAGAGAAAACTATTCGATCGATTTCGAAAAAATTTGCACCAAACACGTCAATTAGGTCTTTATAGATGCATGTAAAAAGGTTTTGAATTTTTTTTTTAAACAACCCGCTTTATGGCCAAAAACCCTCAAAAATCAGTTATTATTATTACTACTAGCTAAACGAGAATTTTTAGAAAGATGCGGGTTTTTTTATATGGTAGGGCACATTAAAGGCTACAAATAAGTCAAATTTGATCAAAATCGTAGAGCCGTTTTTTTATAAAAAAATAATAACTGATTTTTGGGGGGTTTTTTGGCCAAAAAGGGGGTTGTTTATCAAAAATTTTCAAAACCTTTTTTCGTGCATCTATACAGGCCTCTGGACATGTCTGGTGCAAATTTGGTTGAAATCAATAGAATAGTTTTCTCTCTAGCTTTGTATACTTTTATTAAAGTATACAAGCGATTAACTAATAAATATTATTATTATTAGCTAGAGAGAAAACTATTAGATCGATTTCGAACAAATTTGCACCAAACACGTCAATTAGGTCTTTATAGATGCACGTAAAAAGGTTTTGAAAAATTTTGAAAAACAACCCCCTTTATGGCCAAAAAACCCCCAAAAATCAGTTATTATTATTATTATTAGCTAAACGAGAATTTTTAGAAAGATGTGGGTTTTTGTATATGGTAGGGCACATTAAAAGCTACAAATAAGCCAAATTTTATCAAAATCGTTAGAGCCGTTTTTTTATAAAAAATAAATTACTGATTTTTGGGGGGTTTTTTGGCCAAAAATGGGGTTGTTTTTCAAAATTGTTCAAAACCATTTTTCGTGCATCTATACAGGCGTACTGGGCATGTCTTGTGCAAATTTGGTTGAAATCGATCGAATAGTTTTCTCTCTAGCTTTGTATACATACAGACATACATACATACAGACATACATACAGACATACAGACAGACATTTTGTAAAAACTACTTTTTTGGACTCAGGGGTCCCAAAACTGATATTTCCACAAAAATTTCAACATCGATTTTTTTTACGATCACTATACTTTCTCTATACTATAGTATAGTGAGAAAGTAAAACATATAGTACATTTTGAACATAGTAAAAGACCTGTATTAGGAACTGCAAAAACTCGTGTCTTCAAAATAAAAAATATAATTAGTAGGCCTACTCTATTTCAAGTGGAACTTGAGATTGTGTTACACAGAATGTTCCATAAGTAAACAGCCAAACTTCGGTAAATGGTTATATGGGTCAAAATAAAGAGAAAATCAAGAATAACATTTTTTTACAAAACCTCTTCGTATTCCAGATTACCGCCATTTTGATTATTTTACAAAATAATTCATATTTAGAGAACGGTTCAACCGATTTAGTTCAAACTTGGCATGATTCAACTTTCGTAATTTGGATACAAAAACACAGTACACGAAACACAAGTAAAGACATCAACTTACGTACATGTTGCCCGGGCGAGGGTTGGTTGGTTGGTTGAGTAGCCAGCTGTTCTGTGTGTAACTAAATTGTGTTTTCGACGAATTCACTGGTGAGAGAAAAATAATATTAAACGTATATTTTTATGTGTGATTTATGTGACTGGAAAATGGGGTAATCCCGAAACCGCGGTCGTCACAACAATATAATCAAGGATTGGATAGGCAGTGTATACCTATTTCAATATTTGTTAATATAATTCATTTTAAGAAAATAAAAACTTTAAAATTCTGTCATCAACACCAACAGTTTTTACTAAATTGACATGTCACACGATAAGGATTTCTATTGTAAAATGTTCAGTATCAAAGTTTGGAATTTGAGGGGATTCTATTTTATAATTTTTAAATGATTTGAACAAATTTCAATCTGTCGTGAGAGCCATTAAATTTGAATTTAAATTGAAATGACACAAGATGAGGGTTCCCTAAAATTTTCAGTCTCAATTTAAAATTTTGGGAGAGGGTGAAATTAAATTTGTTTATAATTTTACGAACGAAATAAAATGAATTAGTTGTCAGCGCCAATATTTAGAATTTAAATTTATTTACATGTCACAAGCGAAGCTTAGCCAGGAAAACTTTTCGGGGGGGGGGGGGGGGGTGTTCAGGTCAGGACCTGGGATTTGAATTTAAACCCTTTTAACACGTTCACTGCTAAGGACGCACATGTGAGCTTGACACTGAACATTATGAGAGTGCTTTGCATTGCACTCCAACCCCATATTGAGAGTACTTACAATACACAATGTATTGCGTGCTCCGCACGCCAACCCCGTATTGGGAATATTTTCAAAACACAATACATTGCGTACTTCACACGCCAACCCCCGTATTGGGAGTATTTTCAATACACTATGCATTGCGTGCTTCGCACGCCAACCCCCGTATTGGGAGAATTTTCAATACACGATGCATTGCGTGCTTCGCACGCCAACCCCCGGATTGGAAGTATTTTCAATACACAGAGCATTGCGTGCTTCGCACACCATCGCCCGTATTGGTAGTATTTTCAATACGCAAATCATTGCGTGCTTCGCACGCCAACTCCCGTATTGGGAGTATTTTCAATATGTTAGAGTAAAGTATTTTTTTCCAACCTTCATAGTTTTCTTATTTAATAGATAAGATCAAGCTCACAAGAGAGTAAGGCTGTAACCTACTGCATCCATGTGTATTGTACGTTGTAGTTTAATCAAGTAAATCTAAATATCAGTATGCATGCATTGCACAATGGTGTAAAATATGTTGCTGTTGTCTATTTTATAATTTAAATTGTACTACTAAATTTCGGGATTTCGGAGGGGGGGAGTTTGACCCTCTAACCCCTCCCCCTGGCTACGGCCTTGGTCACAAGTGAGGGTTTCCTAAAATATTCGGTATCCAAATTTAAAATGGTGGGGGGGGGGGGCAATTATTTTTGAATAATTTTAAGAAGAATAAAAAAATTAAAACATCATTAATTATGACGTTAAATTTACATTGGTCAAATGAGGATACCCATTGTAAAACGTTCAGTATCCCAATTAGAAATTTTGAGTGGTGGGGCAAAATTCCAAATTAAAAGACCTTTCAGAAGACCTTCTTAACAGTTTCCAAAAGGTTTGGGTTTATTTAAGTTCCACACAAAAGTTAAGGCATTGGGACTTCCAACAGTACATGCAAATTCGACACTGCGTTATAACACGAGGAAGCGTCACTTTCTGCAGTAGGATATTACACAACGGCAGGAACCAGACCACGACCCGCCCAAAACAGCTGATCGCCAGTTGTACTTCCGTCGCTACACACACCATTACTTTCATTAACAGTTCGCTTCCCTTCTTACTTTGTCAACAATTACAAACGTAAAGGAAATCAAAGTAGTATATAAAACTTGTCAACAGAGAAGTAAGTTTCTTATAGTCCTCGAGACGCAGACCTTGTCGTATCATCATGCACATCAACAGGGTAAGTATAACAGTTTAATTTGACCGCAACTAAATTTTAAAATGTACAACAACGGTAGATTAAAATTCAAAGTTCCGAATGTTTCAAAATTAAATTATGTTCTCGAGGGGTTATTAAATAAAATTACAATCTAGGCTCCACCTAAGTTCTTAAAATCGAGGCTGTGCACATCAGCCTAACAAAAACTAAAATTATTAAAACGCATTGGGTGTGCTTAAGACCACACGTTGAAAGTGATAACTTCTATGGCCGATTTATATTTTTATCAGTATTAATATTAGAGGAGAATAAAGGTCAACAAATTACACAGGTCAATATATTGTCAAAAAATATTATATCATATTTTGAAACTGCATAATTGTAATATAATAATTTTAATATTACAATATAGTAATATTATTATAATTATAATATTATTATGGAATAATATTATAATTATAATAAGTATGTGAAAAATAGTGATCATTATAATGTATATAAGCAGTATTTATTTAGTGACTAATGATTTTGAGTGAGCTATTAGAGTATGCACTCTACATAGAATTCTAAGAATAATTCAATATGTAAGGGATAATTATTATAATAATTATAATATTATAGTAACGTATTATAATATATCATGTATCGTCTATTCCTTCTCTACGTGCTTACTTGTCTATATATACTATTAGCTGACAGGACAATGTTCGCTATTGCAATAATATGATTACCTACAGGAAATATTGCATCTTAAAGTATTTTAGCTGATTCTGTGTCTATTTTGAGACAGTGTTTTTCTAACCACTTGCCTATGTGCTTTTACGCGATTTGTATTAGAAAAACGCTTTTGTCCTTTTTTCCCTCGTTTTTTTTGTGTTTGTTCTGGTTGCGATCGAACTGCATCAGATGATGATGTACACTGTTCTGATAGGGTTGGAAGTTGAGAAATTTGGAGACCATCGTCTGAAACCTGGGATTGGGAAGCTGACTGTATTTCCTCCACACTAATATCCATTGAGTTGTCAGAAAAAGAAGGTGCGAGAGAAATGATAACATCAAAGTGGCCTCTCGTCAGTTCCCCAGTAAACCTTAGCCTCCCTACTCCCTCAATCGGTTCGCCAAAAACTCTCCCTCAACAAATAACCATCTCTGTACACCTGAAATTCATAAAAAATATTTCGGATGCTGCTTGAATTTCACAGGTGGTTCCAAAAGTTACCGATTTGCTCATATCCGCGATATATTCTTTGTTTGTTGAATAAATATCTCCTGTTACTTAAAGTATATGGTTTGAACCTGCGCCAATTGTTTGAAACATGACTAACAACTCTGGTCCTCACCTCAAACCCCAGTGAATCGTGTTATGTACAATTAAAGCCAAAGAGTAGAATAATCATTGGCCATCTGGCCTAGAAGAAACTACTCTGTGAGGAACAGAGTGTCTACTCCATTAACGTGTATGACCTTCATTGTTGTAATATGAAGCTAAATTTTATATATAAGTGAGTAATAATAAATTACAGTAAAATAAAACAATGTAAAATACTACTTTGTCAAAATGTACAAAATGTAAAATTTTGTCTAAACTTACTTCAGTTAGACAAAAATCAATCTTCTTTACAAAACTTAAAACGCCCAAATATAATGAGTATAGTTATAGTTATCCCTTACATATTGAATTATTCTTAGAATTATATGTAGAGCGCATACACTAATACCTCACTCAAAATCATTAGTCACTAAATAAATAATGCTTACATTATAATGGTCACTATTTTTCGCATACTTATTATAATCTAATATTATTATAATATATTAATATTATAATAATTACAATAACGTATTATTATATACCTACTATGTATCGTCTATCCCCTATTCACGCTCTGACTTGCGTCTACGCAAAAAGTTTGCGTGACGCGAGATTTCATAAACTTAGTCAAGCGAAAGTGCCCAACGGGCCAATAGAAGTTAACTTCAAAAATGTTAAGTACTTAAAGAAACTCTGAACAGAAAACAAGAGTAAGCTAATCATAGAAAAAGTTATTCAGTTTACAGATAATACAGTTTAAATCAAAATAAAAAAGAAAGTCTTAATCATCTTCCCTTTTTCCACCGCACCCCCGTTTTTGTTTCATCACCAAATTAGCTTTTGGCCGACTCAATTCTTGAAGTGAAATCTTCTTTAAGCGAACCGAGCATTTTTTTGATGAGGTAAAATATACGAACTCGCGATACGCGCGTTAAAGTAATAAGAAGCTTTGCGTTCTTGATTTCGTCAATGATTTCTTCTTCTTCGCCGTTTCACACACGTGCTAACATAAACCAGAAGTTTAATGTAGGCCGATCGTAAAAGAAGACGAAATCGACGAAATTAAATAGGCAGTGGTAAATTCAAAGCCATAAACTCAATTGCTGTATGAGTTTAGTCACGTCGAGCTACCGATGAAATGAACGTTGCACTTCCTAATTGAGTAAGTTGTGTTAAATTAGTCTACTTGGAGATACCTCTAAAATGGACATAGTGCTTTCTCTTTTTTTTAATGTCTAAATTTGCTAACTTGGTCGTTATGGTAATGAATTTAAATGCGTTAAAAAAAACGTGCGTTGTTAAACTTTTAATTCAAATTGGCGGTTCAACTTTAATATTTAACAACATATATTTATAATAAAGTAGGCAATTCTCGAATATTTTCAAGAAACCTTTGTTGGTTCAGTACAGCAGTGAAAATATAAATCGTGTTCGTATAGAGTGTTGGTTCTGGAATATAAATCGTCGGTTATATTCCTTTAATCCGAGTTTGATCATTATTTTTATCTCGTCCCATTTAAAATTGAAATCTAAAAAATAAAAAATATCATAAACATGATTGTCTATAGATAAAATTTAGGGACTAAACCAATATAACCAACGACTTATATGCATGGCACTTATCACTTCTGTCTGCAGTCCCACGACTGTTTTCTTATATACAGGGTGGTTATAAAGTCACTCCCCCACCCCCTTAACTTTTGTGATGTTTTCGGAACTTCGCAATAGTACGCCCCATACTTTTTGGGTGTGTTTATTTTGTGAAACGTAAAAAGATTGCAAGCTATCAAGTCTCATTACAATATCAGATTCGCTGAGGAAAAATTATTTTTATCTGCGGGTTATTTTTTAGTTCGAGTCTATTTATGTTATTCATGGATAGGAAAGCATGTTTAAAAATTTTTTTTCATATATTTTATTTTTTACTTTTTAGTTATAGCATTGAAGAAACAACACTATAGTGTTGTTCTTCAATGGTTATAGTCATAAATTGGATTTTTCGGAAAATTTTTGGTCACCAGGGTGAATCCCCCCCCCCCCATCTGAGGGTTAATTTTTTGGTAAGGGTCGGCTCTAGTAAAACAGAAAGCAACCTGCGACTCCAGCGTAGCGGCGGTAGGTTACGCGGACATTGCTCATCATAAATCCATTTAAAATCTGCAATTGTTCAAATAGCGTCTTTTTTTTTTAATACCAAACTCTTGGAGGCGAAATTCTTCACGCGAATGGCTTGGTAGTTTTTCGCTATAATTAATAGTGACAACATAAAAAATATTAAAAATCAATGTTTTAAATTGTTAATAAATATTAAACAAAATGTTTTCTTAGTTTTGGAAAAGTGATACCTTTAAATGACATACCGGTATCGTTCATAATTATCCGAACAAAAATAAAGGAAAAATATGGATTTTAATTTAACATTGGTCTTATGGAGTGTCAGCCAACATGGCCGACGGCTAGAGCCGACCCTTAATATACGTATGTGAGAATGCAGTCGTAATGCGATGTGCTATACGGAGCAGCCCGAGACGATCCGGAAAGAGCCGAAATGACCGTGCACCGGCACCGGTCCGCCCACCTGTTGAAGAGAAGTGAGTTGAAGAAAAGCATGTAATTATCGAATTTAGTTAGAATATAAAAGGTATTGTAATTGTAAAATTGTAGTCAATTTTCATATGAATATTTCAAAGCGATATAGTAATAATCTTAACTATATCTTCTCTTCTCTGTAATTATTGAACCTATTTTTAATGCCTCTTACGCTAAGGCGTTACCGATTCAACCACTTCTGACCGATGCAGCCTATATATAAAAGTAAAGATAATATTGGCACAACAAGGGCGTCAATAAAATTAAAAAAACTTCCTCAGCTGAGTTGTGTCAATACTTTTTTTCAAACTCTAACAAAAAAAAAGGCTCCAAATCAATTCTTGTATTTGTAGCCGCAAATCGAAAATAAACCATTTTGCATACCGATGTTTTACAATCAGTCTTTAATATTTTGAGAAGAGTAATACGTCCTAATAAATATGGAATTAATCATTCAGTTTTGGTATAGGTGTAATTACCGAGGGAAAGTTGTAGGATATTTTGTATGTTACAGTTGGTCGCACTGTCGGCGTTATTCACCACATATGTTGTCGCCAAACCTTACGTTGAAAGTCAATATCACGAAGACGACGACAAAGACTATTACGTGAGTATAAGAGTGTTACACAGTCTACTTTAAGCAGTGAAAGACAACATAGATAACCTGTAAATG
>JAGFPH010002207.1:97570-112292 GCA_018207615.1 Philaenus spumarius
TCCTGGGGGTTTTCAAGGTCGCTGTTCCCGAATATGACCTCCAAATTCGTCCATCGCCGAACTGGAGAGCTTAGGATTGCTGATGAACGTCATCTCCGAGGCTTCTCCTGAAATTCACGCTCAAATGAATCGAAACTCCTCACCTCTGGGGGTTTGATGGGTCGCTGATTCCAAATCTGGTATCTGCGACCACCCCCGGCTAATTGGTGCACCGGAACCTGGACATTGACGCCATGCCACCTCCTGGAGTTTTCCTGTAACATTCATACAAACGAACCGAAAATGGTATCAGGGGAGACGACGATGTTCAGGTGCTGGTGCACCAAGTACCCGGGGGGGTGGTCGCCGATGCCAGATTCGAGAAGAGCGCTAAAAAAACCCCTGATACGATTTTCGGTTCGTTTGTATGAATGTTACAGGAAAACTCCAGGGGATGGCGTCAATGTCCAGGTTCCGGTGCACCTGGTACCCGGGAGGAGTACTAGATTTGGAATCAGCGAATTTCAGGAGAAGCCTCTGAGATGACGTTCATCAGCAATATTAAGATCCAGGTCGGCGATGGACAAATTTGGAGGTCATATTCGGGAACAGCGACCTCAGAAACCTCCAGGAACCTGATTTGAGTCAATTCCAAGTGTTTATTAACCAAGTTGTGAATTTTTTCTAAGTGATTTCTGAAAATGCATTTTGCACTGCACAAATGCAATTTTCAAAAATTATAAAATGTAAAGTTGGTAAATTTTGTTCAGATAATTTTCGGAAGCGAATGCAAAAAACCCCATCTCAATTCCATCCATGGCATCAAATTTCGGAGATTTTGGCTCTTTCTGTGCTTTATTTCCTCGCCTAGAAATGTCAAGTTCCGTCAAACAAATCACGTGTAAACTAAAAGAATTAGTTATTCTTATTAAATAATTGTATAAAAAGCAATTTGTCCATTTAAAACATAGAGCCCAGCTGATAAGGTTTTCAGAGTTTGTGCAAGAATCATCTGTTTACTCTCTTTTAAACTGGCATGTTGCCAATATATCATTGGCAAACATTACTAACGGCTAATTAATTATGTGTATTGCTAATTTTTAGTTTGGCTAGGTTAGGTTTGGTTTAGTCATGCTATTTTTTTAAAAACTTTATCATAAATAACTAGGGGACCCGGCAATGCTTCGCTATTACTTGATTTGAATATACGAGGTGTCTTAAAAGTCCCACCCTCCCCTTTTAACATTTGTGTTTGTGAAAACAAACAAATATCCTTTGGGGAACGATACTAACTTAGCCCAAAGTATCTTTTGAAGCAATCGGAAATTTTGAGTGTCCCCTAAAAATGGGGGATTTTGGGGGCAATTCAAAATTTTTAAATGGGAAGTATGGTCATGTGATACCTCATTCATGTGACTAATTCTTATGATCAGGCCACGGGGTAGAGCGCGTATTAAACACATGGGTGCTTAATGTTAATGTAATTTATTTTATATGTGTAGCTATCCCATTTTAATTATTATTTAATTTTAGGGGTAGTCATCCGATTTCATTACATTGACTTAAGTAATCGAATTGAAAATGGATTTTTATATTACTTAAGAATAATATTACATAAATTTAGTTTTACAACTTGTAGGAAGTTAGTGCAATTTAGTTTTATTGTACAGAGGTAGCTTCCCCATTTCAATCTCTTTTACTGTACATAAGAATAATATTATACTATTTGATTTTTATAGTTTGTAGGGAAATAGTTTAATTTATATTTATTGTTTAGGGGTAGTAACCCCATTCCAACCCTTAGACTGTAGTAATTGTAAAGTCTAAACACTCCTGACATTAAGACTCGGGTCCCTAAATTCAAAACGGCCAAGTTTGCTACCAATTTGAATGCTAAAATAACTTTAAATTCACTTTTAAGCATATTTTTGGGTTATTTTCGTCAAAAAACGAAAGCTGTATTTTTTCTTAAAGTAAAATAGATTGTGTGTGTTGATTGCTAAGGTTTATTTTGCAATGTCTCTTTTTGCAACCGAGTAAAAAATTAATAAAGCTTACTATTTATATCATTTATTTATTTACGAAAACAATAAAACGGTTTTTGGTCAAATGTATTCAGCAATCAACATCCGCATGCGACAGTACTTCAAAATAAAACAAAATTTTTAAATTTATTCCACGAATTAACGGAAAAAATTATTTATTTTGTAGCATTGCTCTTATGGGAATCAGATTCAATATGCCGGACAGGATATCCTCCCTTTAATGTGGATTGTATGTGAAATCTTTAGTGAAATCGGCCGAATATTTGTTGAGTGAATAGAGTACAAAGAAGCAAAAAACAAAGAAACATAATTTTTTTCTACAGCTGTTTAATAAAGTGCGTTTATCCACACTCACAGCAGTGCGCAAACAGCTGATACTTTTCGCACTCCAGCTGTTTACTTGGCGCTCTGTACGCAAAGTAAACAGCTGATGTAGTCTATGTTTTGAAAATTTTGATTGTTGTGGAATTAACCTCTGTAAAACTGATCTTTTAAAAAACTAAAACACTAATTTAAAATGTAGCTGTAGGAAAAACGTTGTGTGTATCACGGGTGCAAAGTTTAATTTGTCGCACTCGATAAACTTTGCCAATTGTTTATCTCGTGCGACAAACGCAACTTTGCAACCCACATACACAAATAACTATTCTTATATTAGAGATAAAATTAAATTCAGTGAAGGTTAGTAACATTAATTCATAGTAATAAAAATATTAAATCGTTGATTTAAACATATTGTATTCACTATCTCAGCTTTTAGGTTCAGATTAATCCTACAACCGATCTAACTAGGCAGTTGGCTTGTGAAGCACTTAACGGTCTAACATAGTATACTCTGAGGTAGAGAGGTCTTAAAGGACTTGTAAATAATATTAAAAACAGAGGGCTTCCGCCCCCTGCTCGCTAGGCTTGCGGACCCCCGCTACGACTTTCGTCGAAGCAAATGCAAACAGATTATTATATACTCTGATATTTTATAGGAAATGACGATTCATTAGGCATTTGCATCGGGCTTGGGCGGTGGGGGTAGCAGACCTGAAATCCGACGCATGCGCAGTGGGGCCGGCATTTTGATTAGGACAGAGGCACTTGGATTGTGTAGCAGTGGCCTGGATTCTGACGCCCAGTAGGACTACAGGTTTTTGCGGGAATATCAGGAATTTGTTTACATAATAGAAAGATGTATAAAGTAAGTATTTTAATACAATAACAAACGCATGGTCGTGGACTCAGCGCCCGTCGTGCTTCCGTCTTGTGACCCTAGCTCTGAAGCCGTTGTAATGGTCAGCTTCGTAATGGACTTCACGTATATATCCGTCAGGCTCTAACACAGTGTAGAACCCTCTGACTGTATCTCCATCTCTGTCTTCGTGCTGCGTCTTCATGTCTCCCGTCTTGGGGTCGTGTATGGCGTACTCGAAGTTGTAGTAAGGATGTTCCTTAACATAAAAGCATACATTCAAATTAAAACAAATCAAAACATAACTAGAAAATTTAGTTTCATTTATTGCTGGCTACAGCCTACAAGATTTTAAGGGTACGCTCCAGTAAAAGAGAAAGCAACCTGCGAATCCAGCGCTTCACCCTAGCCGTATCTAAACAGTGCAATTTCTTGCAGCTGAACGCTTTGACATTGCCTCATTTAAAACCATTTTATAAATCCATCTTTTGTAATTGAGTGCTGAAAAAGAAACTGAATATTCTTTATAAAATTGCGGATCCGGCTTGCGATTCACTTTTAATTTAAACTGTAAGGAAACAGTTCAAACTTGATAATTAAAAAAACGTCAATTACGCGGGATTAAAAAAAATGTGAAATGCAAAACGGATGCGTAGTGTGATTAAAATGAGAACAATTTTATGATAAGAAATAAACTAAATAAATGGTTATAAATTTAACATCTGCTTAACATTTACTTAATCGGGTTTCGTGGTAATGCGTACTCATGGTTCAAAATCTATTTGTAGAACAGGGAACAAATGGTGTCAGTGTGTGGACAACACGTCAGCTGCGTGGTCGTATTATTAAAATTTCCACTGTTTTACAAATATTGTACAACCTATGAATTACATAGACTATTTAAAAAATAATAATAACAACAACACTATTTCTCACACAAATACATTTAATAATCAAACGCGTTTCAACCTCACAGTCGTCATCCTCAATGATACACGAGCTACAACTAACAACTTGTAACTGTTATCAGTTACAATTTGTTAGATGTATCAATGAGGATAACGATTTTGTCATTGAAACGCGTTTGTAAATTGCCTAACCTGTCTTAAATTTCGCATCATTTACAGGTTATCTATGTTGTCTTTCACTGCTTAAAGTAGACTGTAACACTGTTATACTCACGTAATAGTCTTTGTCGTCGTCTTCGTGATATTGACTTTCAACGTAAGGTTTGGCGACAACATACGTGGTGAATAACGCCGACAGTGCAACCAACTGTAACATAGAAAATATCCTACAACTTTCCCTCGGTAATTATACCTATACTGAAACTGAATGATTAATTCCATATTTATTAGGACGTATTACTCTTCTCAAAATATTAAAGACTGATTGTAAAACGTTGTTATGCAAAATGGTTGATTTTCGATTTGCGGCTACAATTTACAAAAATTTATTTGGAGCCATTTTTTTGGTAGAGTTTGAATAAAGTATTGACACAACTCCGCTGAGGAAGTATTTTTAAAGTTTATTGACGCCCTTGTTGTGCCAATATTATCTTTACTTTGATTGAATAGGCTGCATCCGTCAGAAGTGGTTGAATCGGTAACGCTTTAGCGTAAGAGGCATTGAAAAATAGGTTCAATAATTTTATTACAGAGACGAGAAGATATAGTTACTATATTGCTTTAAAATATGGATATGAAAATTGACTAAAATTTTACAATTACGATACCTTTTATATTCTAACTAAATTCGATAATTACATGCTTTTCTTCAACTCGCTTCCGTTCAACCGGTGGGCGGACAGGTGCACGGTCCCTTCGGCTCTTTCCGGATCGCCTCGGACTGCTCCGTATGGCACATCGCGTTACGACTGCATTCTCGCATACGAATATTAGCCTAAAAATTAACCCTCAGATAGGGGGGAGGGCTGGCTCTGGTGACCAAAAACTTTTCGAAAAATCCAATTTATGACTATAACTAAAAAGTAAAAAATAAAATATATGAAAAAAAATTTGTAAACATGCTTTCCTATCTATGAATAACATAAATAGACTCGAACTAAAAAATAACCCGCAGATAAAATTAATTTTTCCTCAGCGAATCTGATATTGTAATGAGATCTTGATAGCTTGCAATCTCTTTACTTTTTACAAAATAAACACACCCAAAAAGCATGGGGCGTACTATTGCGAAGTTCCGAAAACATCACAAAAGTTAAAGGGGGGGGGGGGGTGACTTTATAAGACCCTGTATATAAGACAACAGTCGTGGGACTGCGGACAGAAGTGATAACTGCCATGTATATAAGTCGTTGGTTATATTGGTTTAGTCCCTAAATTTTATCTATAGACAATCGTGTTTATGTTTATTTTTTAGTTTTTAGATTTCAATTTTGACTGTAAACATGGACAAATCGAAAATAATGGTATTTATGCAAGGGGGACGTTTAGGAGTTCGGGAAAAATGGAAATACGGTGATGTACCAATTGAAACAGTTAATAATTATAAATATTTAGGGGTCACTTTTACGCCAAGTTTATGTTTTAAATTGCATGTTAGGGATAGAACCTCAACAGCAAAATATGCCTTGAATACTACCTGGAAGGCGTTTATTGCCAAAAATAATATTCCACTGTCTGCTAAACAGGCCGTATTTGAAGCGGCATGTAAAACAGTTGTTACATATGGAGCTCAGGTCTGGGGTTACAATAACATTACAGAATTAGAAAGCTTTCAGCGTTTTTTCTTAAAGAAGCTCTTTGCTCTCCCTAGTAATACACCAAATTATATATTATATTTAGAGACAGGGGCTAAGTTCTTACATCTGCAACTTTTGAAATGTAATTTTAAATACATAAGAAGGACATTATATTTACCGGATGACAGGCTACCAAAAAAACTATCGGAGCTGATTTTACGGGAAAAAATTTCATGGGCAAAATTTTGGGGGGAATTGGGAAAAAGTTGTGGCTATGAAGGGGATTTTTTAAAGGTTTTTGAGGATAAGCAGTGGGGACAGACTTTAGGCAGTCTACTTGAGAAATTAGATATGAGGTCCAGGAGCGTTTGGTGCGATCGGGTTAATAGGTCCCAATTTCATAATATTTATAGTAAATTAAATTTATCACTAGGACAAGCAGGATACATAAGTGATAGGTTTTCGAGAGGTATTATCAGCATAATATTTAAAGCAAGGAGCGCCATGTTACCTCTCAATTATAGACCGGACAGGGAGGACAATAAAAGGAAGTGTTCTATGTGTAATTCTAATGAGGAGGAAAATATTGTACATTTTTTGGGCAGGTGTCTGATTTTAGGAGAAATTAGGAAAAGTTGTTTTGGAAATAGGGTTCTGGATGTGGAAAGAATAATAAATATTTTAAATGGTGAAAATTGGTCAGGGCTGGTGAATTTTGTACGTCGAGCACTTAAGCTTAGGCAGGAATTTATTTTTGAATTTAATTTTTAGCAAATTAATGCCGATATTGTTTTTTGTGTAGTAGCCTCTCACCTTATCTCTTTTATATTCACAACCTGCAGTAGTATTTCAAATTTATGGGTTTAAAATGTGTTTTAGTTTGATGTTTTACATTTATTTGTTACTAAATATTCAGATTTTGTATTATTGTTTTTATTTGGTCAATGTGTATATTTTGTTGTTCATATAGTTTTGGATCTTTTAACTTTGTAATTTAGTATAATTTAATCTATTAAAGTTGCCTACCTGGCGGACGACCTTTAAATGGTCATGCCATAAAGTGTGATATTATTTTTGTTTCTGTAGTTATTAGTTTTGTTTCTTTATATGTATTATAAATATTTGGATATTGTTATTTTGTTTCTTTCATTGTGTAAATAGTATTTTTTGTAAACTTGAAAAATGTTTGTAATAATAAACACACTTTTATTATTATTATTATTATTATTATTATATTGGTTCAGTCCCTAAATTTTATCTATAGACAATCGTGTTTATGTTTATTTTTTAGTTTTTAGATTTCAATTTTAAATGGGACAAGATAAAGATCAAATCTCGAATTAAACCAATATAACCGACGATTTATATTCCTGAACCAACACTTTATACGAACACTATTTATATTTTCACTTCTGTACTGAACCAACAAAGGTTTCTTGAAAATATTCGAGAATTGCCTACTTTATTATAAATATATGTTGTTAAATATTAAAGTTGAACCGCCAATTTGAATTAAAAGTTTAACAACGCACGTTTTTTTAACGCATTTACATTCATTACCATAACGACCAAGTTAGCAAATTTAGACATAAAACAAAAGAGAAAGCACTATGTCCATTTTAGAGGTATCTCCAAGTAGACTAATTTAACACAACTTACTCAATTAGGAAGTGCAACGTTCATTTCATCGGTAGCTCGACTTGACTAAACTCATACAGCAATTGAGTTTATGGCTTTGAATTTACCACTGCCTATTTAATTTCGTCGATTTCGTCTTCTTTTACGATCAGCCTACATTAAACTTCTGGTTTATGTTAGCACGTGTGTGAAACGGCGAAGAAGAAGAAATCATTGACGAAATCAAGAACGCAAAGCTTCTTATTATTTTAACGCGCGTATCGCGAGTTCGTATATTTTACCTCATCAAAAAAGTGCTCGGTACGTTTAAAGAAGATTTCACTTCAAGAATTGAGTCGGCCAAAAGCTAATTTGGTGATGAAACAAAAACGGGGGTGCGGTGGAAAAAGGGAAGGGGATTAAGACTTTCTTTTAGAATTTAAGGTAAAAACAGTTGGTACTTGGTGAAACTCCATAATAGGGATAGAAATAACTAGTGGTAAAATTTCACAATTATAATTTATTACTGAGCAACATATGTTTCACCGTCAGGCATCATCAGGCTACTAAATTGAAATACAGCAAGTATCTTAAAACTAACATACAAACAAAAGTAGAAGGAGTTTGAGTGACAATGGATAGGAGTAAATATAAACCAGCCTTTTACGGTTCTAATAATGTTACTGTTCAAATAATAATGGGAGATTAATTGTCAATAATAAAGACAAAAGGGAAAGATTAGACAATAGCAGAGTACACAAAATTTCATTTGGAGATTGTAGTTGTGAATATGTAGGACAATCAGGTAGGTCCATTAATACTAGAATTAAGGAACACATTAGTAGCTGGAAGTATGGTAAATCTAATTCCAATTTTGCCAATCATTTATTGGAAACTGGACATACATTTAACCCAAAAATAAATGTAAAGTTATTACATATGGAAGAAAAATTAGGAAATTAAATAATCTAGAATGTCTGGAAATTAATAGATCTGTTTAAAAAAATCATAATCCTACTTCTAACTTAAATTACCAAATTTGTCTCAATTCATCCCCCTTGTTAAAACCCATTATGTAACCACACCTTGCCCTTGCTTTGTTTACCAAGGCCACATTCCATTGTCCTTCCTGGTCAGTTCCATTGTCACTACCACTTCTACTTTTGTTTGTATGTTAGTTTTAAGATACTTGCTGTATTTCAATTTAGTAGCCTGATGATGCCTAACGGTGAAACATATGTTGCTCAGTAATAAATTATAATTGTGAAATTTTACCATTGGTTATTTGTATCCCTAAGAATTTCTTGACTATATTTATTTAAACTTTGTTATTATTAAAAAAATATCTGTTTGAGTATAGCTTACTCTCGTCTTGCTTTCAGCGTTCCTTTAGGTACTTTAAAAATTTTAATAATTTTCAGTTTTCGTTAGGTTGATATGCACGGCCTCGATTTTAAGATTTTAGTTGAGGCCTAGATTGCAATTATGTTAAATAACATATTGAGAACGGCGCAAATTAAAAATGGTAATTAAATTTTGAAACATTTCACACTTTATAAATCCTTCAAATTTAAATCTAACTTCGTTGTACATTTTAAGGGGCTCCGGAGAACCTAAAATTTTATTTAAATTTTTTTTTAATTTTTATTGCTTATTATTGCCTTTTTATTTAGCTTTAAAACAAGCCTAAATTTATTATTATATCTCAACTCTAAGTGCTTAAAAAATACGTTTTTGGTTCGTATGTCACATGAGAATAAGACAATTTTTTTATCATGTTCTTAATAACTTGATATGATTTATCCAATGTGAAAATAGTTGCCGCCTATGGTGGGAATTTTCATTTTGGTAGGGCTATTTAGCTTTTTCTGTAGTGCCTAACCTGATTATACAGTCTTTGATGATATTCAGCTGATGAAAACAATGCATATGGGGCTAGTATGTATTAAATTAAGTAAAACTTTAAACATGTTTTCAGGAAATCATATATTTTATTCAGAAAAGAAACATTTTATCAAAATCTATCTAACACAATGATCTGAAACTTTCAGATGTTGTTTAATGGAGTGTACTACAGGTTTAAAATAGAGCATTTTTACATAAAAATAATGACAGAATGTATTCAAATGCTTGTATTGCAAAACCCTCATGTTAAATTTTGTATTTAAGTAGTATTATAACACACTGGTATAATTTTACTAATTTTGATCCAGTAGTTTCTGAGAAAATGTTGCATATTGTATTTTTTAACATTGCCGAGATAGGGCTCTCCGGAGCCCCTTAAGAAGGAGTTGTGGTCAAAATAAAATGTTGTACTTACCCTGTTGATGTGCATGATGATACGACAAGGTCTGCGTCTCGAGGACTATAAGAAACTTACTTCTCTGTTGACGAGTTTTATATACTACTTTGATTTCCTTTACATTTGTAATTGTTGACAAAGTAAGAAGGGAAGCGAACTGTTAATGAAAGTAATGGTGTGTGTAGCGACGGAAGTACAACTGGCGATCAGCTGTTTTGGGCGGGTCGTGGTCTGGTTCCTGCCGTTGTGTAATATCCTACTGCAGAAAGCGACGAGACGCTTCCTCGTGTTATAACGCAGTGCCAACTTTGCATGTACTGTTATAAGTCCCAACACCTTAACTTTTGTGTAGATCTTTAATAAAGCCAAACCGTTTGGAGACTGTTAATGGTCTGCACCAGTAAACGAGAAAGCAACCGGAAACGCAATAGCTTCTTACTATATCCCTATCTAAACAGTGCAATTTCTTGCAGCTGAACGCTTTGACATTGCCTCATTTCAAACCATTTCATAAGTCTATCTTTTTTAATTGCGTTTTGAAAAAAAAAAACTGAATATTTTTTATAATATTTCGGATCCAGCTTGCAAATTATTTTTCATTATTAATTTTTTATTGTAGGCCTAATAGGGAAAAAATCCAAACTTTGCACTTACAAAATGTCAATTACGTAACAAATCAAAAGCATTAAAAAACAATTTTAATTGCAAAACGGATGCGTATTGTGACTGTGCTTAAAATGAGACCTTGCAAACAATTTTATGATAAAAAATAAACGAAATAAATGGTTTGAAATTTAACATTGCTCTTATGGGATAAACATCCAAGATGGTCGCCACTACAGCAGACCCTTAAGAAGGTCTTCTGAAGGGTCTTTTAATTTGAAATTTTGCCCCATCCCTCAAAATTTCAAATTGGGATACTGAACTTTCTACAACGGATATTCTCATCTGTGACATGAAAATTTAAAGTCATAATTAATGGCGTTTTATTTTTCTTAAAATTATTCAAAAATAATTGCCCCCCACCATTTTAAATTTGGATATTGAATTTTTTTAGGAAACCCTCACTTGTGATATGTCAATTTAAATTCAAGTTATGGCGCTGGCAACTGATTCGATTTTTTTTCGTTCGTAAAATTATCTAAAATTTTTATTTTGCCCCTCTCCCAAAATTTCAAATTGATACTAAACATTTTAGGGAACCCTTACCTTGTGTCATTTCAATTTAAATTCAAAAATAATGGCTCTCACGACAGATTGAAATTTGTTTAAATCGTTTTAAAATTACAAAATAGAATCCCTTCAAATTCCAAACTTTGATACTGAACATTTTACAATAGAAATCCCTTGTGACATGTCAATTTAGTCAAAACTGTTGGCGCTGATGACAGATGTTTAAAGTTTTTATTGTTCTTAAAATTAACAAATATTGAAATAGGTATAAATTATCTGTACACTGGCTATCCAATCCTTGATTCTATTGTGGCGACCGCGGTTTCGGGATTGCCCCATCTTCCGGTCACATAAATCGCACTTGAAAATATATGTTTAAAATTATTTTTCTCTCACAAGTGAGGTCGTCGAAAACACAATTAGTTACACACAATACAGCTGGCTACTCAACCAACCAACCCTCGCCCGGGTTACATGTTCGTAAGTTGATGTCTTTGACTTGTGTTTCGTGTACTGTGATTTTACTAGTCACTGTAGTGTTTACAAATTTTTATGTTTATTTTTAATACCTATTTCAATATTTTGTTATCATTTCCAATCAGGTTATAATTTCAGCTAACATAATGAAAATAACTATACAGGGTGTCCCGTAGGTAAAGTACCAAACTTCGGAAAATGGTTCTATGGGTCAAAATAAAGAGAAAATCAAGAGTAACATTTTTTCCAAAAACGCTTCGTTTTTCAGATATTGGCCATTTTGTTTCTTGTACAAAAAATAATTTGTATCTAGAGAACAGTTAGACCTATTGAGTTCAACCTTTACATGAATTTAACCTAACAATGATCTGTTAAGAAAAACAAGCGATTACATCCATCATGTGTTTCAAAATGGTGGCTGTTGCAACATTTCAAACCTAAATTACCCACAAACGGTACATTTGAACAAAAAACGTCAAAACACCCTTTTTGTAGCCCGTTAACACCCTATCGGATGGTGTAACTGTCAAAACAATCGGACGAAGGATAATACAGTAGTTAAGTTAAAGATAATAACAGCATATGCACATTCAGTTTTGTTGTGTTTACTGTGTTGGTGTAGGATGCCGGTCAAAATAAGAAAAAAAAGTTCATACAAACATACGCTCGAAAACTCTTCGTTTCCCAGATATCCGCCATTTGGTTTTTTATAAAAAATAATTTATATCTAGAGAACGGTTTGACTGATTTAGTTCAAACTTGGCATGACTCTTAACCTAAAAATGATATATCTCAAGAAAAATAATCGATACTATGGAATTATGCTTTTAAAAATGGCGGCTGTTTGAAAATGTCAAACCTAAATAACTCACAAACCATAAATTTTAACGAAAAGTGTCAAGACTCTTGTAGTCCTTTTGATTCAATATCGGATGGTGTAAATAGTCCCTATGGGAACTGTCAAAACAATAGGATGAAGGATAATAGTTAAGTTATGTGTAATAATTGGTTTGTTCAACCCGTCACACTATACCAACACAGTAAACACAGCAATATTTTATGTACATTTGCTGTCATTATCCTTGCTGTCAAAGCTATTATCCTTTATCCTGTTGTTTTGCCAGTTACACCATCAGATAGGGAATTGAAAGGGCTACACAATAGGTGTCTTGAAATTTTTTGTTAAAATGTAAGGTTTGAGGGTAATTCAGGATTGAAATTTTCAAACAGGCGCCATTTTAAAACGCATCATTGGACATATCCGTTAATTTTTCTTCAAATATATCATTGTTAGATTAAACGTATCGCCAAGTTTGAACTCAATCGGTTAAACCGTTCTCTAAACACGAATTACTTTGTAAAATAATCAAAATGGCGGTAATCTGGAAAACGAAGAGGTCTTGTAAAAAACGTTATTCTTGATTTTCTCTTTATTTTGACCCATATAACCATTTCCCAAAGTTTGGCTGTTTACTTATGGAACACTCTGTATCTCAAGTTCCACTTGAAATAGAGTAGGCCTACTAATTATATTTTTTATTTTGAAGACACCAGTTTTTGCAGTTCCAATCACAGGTCTTTTACTATGTTCAAAATGTAGAATATGTTCATGCAAACTGTGCTAAGTATGTTAAACGTGTTAAGTGTGTTAAAATCGAGAAACTCGTTTGACAGAAGTGTGCTATTTAGAGTCGATAGCACACTCGACTTTAGCACGGTCTGGGGTCTGCTAAACCAGTGTTAACGTCGTAAAACTCTAGGGGAAGGTAATTTGAGGTTTTTTGCTTGAATCAACGACAGGTTGTTTGTTATAATTGTGTTTCACTTGTTTCTTTGCTATGGAAAATAATAATAATTTTGAATCCATGAAAAAAATTCGGAAGAAATTTAGGAAACGATGGAGCAAGAAAAATAAACATCTTCTCCTATCTAATTTCCTAGAATCCGACGAAGTTTGACATACATTTTCGTGTTCAGAAAAGTACAGAGAACATTTCTGTGTATTTGATTTTGTTTGCACAAATATGTTTGCAAAAAGGAAACAGATTGAGGCCTTAATCTTGTTATAAATATACAAAATGTAATATATACGTTATTTATTAAGTAGGGAAAAAATCTCTTTTCAAAACTAAAGAATATGGTAAGACGGCGTATTCTAAACTTTAGCCATTTAGCCTAGATCACGAAAACACAAAATATGTTTCCAAAACATGCAGAAAATGGGGCCTAATTTTATCTAAAATATAATTCACAAATTATAAAGTGCGTAGGGTATTACAGTTTCGGCGCAAATTTACTATTCGATCCTCAGCTGACCTACGGCAACAGAAATGCAAGAATAATACAAATTAGCCTAAAGTTAAGGATAGCCTTACTTTAGCAAATAACACTTTAGCACATTAGCACAAGGGGTCCTTAACTCAAAATTCAAATAGCAATCTAACATGATAACACAATAAGCATTTAGCACAGGTTGCATGAATCCCCCTAATATGTTTTATTAATATAATCATTAGTTTATAAATAAAACATAGTATTTTTTTATTTGGCTTGTGTGGTGAATTCTTAAAAATCTTTGTGTTTTTTAAAAGGAACTATAGTTATATAAAAAGTCTGAAATATCTTAGAAATAAAATTAATTTACCGCCATGATTGATTGTAACGCGTCTTATTGAATATACAAAGATAAAATAGACTGATAATGTCTCTTTTGTTTCATCCTGTGTCACCAACCAAAGCGTGTGATAAGTCACAGCATATTACTGTATCTTTATGACATACATGCTTCATCCAACTTTCAATTCATTACGACCATCACTTCCAGAAGAAAGTCTTGCCAGTTGATGTAGTCGTAATATCTTTTGTCTCTTTGCAGTGTTGCGTCTAATGAAGTGATACGAGACGGCTTTACAATTTAACAACTGTGAATTATTATATCTGGAAATGGGATTTGTTTAGGTTGATATGTGCAAGTGACAGATTTCATGGATATATATAGAACGTATTTGTATTTAGATACCTGCTAGTCTGTTTATAAAACAATAATAATAAACGGTACTAGATAACTGCCACATAATTTATCCCAAAATTATTTCTTAGTGCTCCTCTAGCACATATGACCAATAGTGTATCAAATTCCACGTTCCTAGGCCATATCGTTTTTGAGATATAAAACAGCCAATATTTATGGTTTTAGGTGTTGTTTCAACCCTTAAACGCGAAATATTTCAAAATTATTTCTTAGT
>JAGFPH010002207.1:112302-129800 GCA_018207615.1 Philaenus spumarius
TTTTTGAGATATAAAACAACCAATATTTATGGTTTTAGGGGTTGTTTCAACCCTTAAATGCGAAATATTTTAAAATACTTTCTTAGTACCAGAAACTGCCACATACTTTCTCACAAACATATTTAAATTATTAAACAGATTCTCTGTGGTTCATAATTGTATTAAATTAGGAGGGGGGGACACATTAAGGTAGGAGAGTAACTAATACATATTATTATTATTATTAAAACTATTCGATCGATTTCAAACAAATTTGCACCAAGCATTTCAATTAGGCCTGTATAGATGCACGAAAAAGGTTTTGAAAAATTGTGAAAAACAACCCCCTTTTTGGCCAAAAATCCCCAAAAATCAGTTATTATTATTACCTAAACGAGAATTTTAAGAAAGATGCGGTTTATTGCATATGGTACACATTAAGGGCTACAAGTAAGCCAAATTTTATCAAAATCGTTAGAGCCATTTTTGAGAAATTTATAGATTTTTCTCGTTTTTTGGCCATTTTTGGGTGGTAAAACTCTAAAAATCAAAAATTTGAAAAAATGTAAAAAATTCCTGGAAATATTCCAGAACTACACCTACATACCACATTTCATCAAAATCGGACCGTTGGTATGGTCTCAAGCTCTGTACACATCCTAACAGACACACGGACAGACATCACCGAAAAAACACTTTTTTGGGTTCAGGGAGCACCAAAACAAATAATTCCATTAAAAATAATTTTAGGTCAGGGAGCACCGACACAGATAATTCCACTAAACATTTTTTTGGGGTTCATGGAGCACCAAAACAGATATTCCATTAAAAATTCAAATTCGAATATTTGGAAGAAAACAATACTTTCTCCGTATACGAAGTATAGGGGGGGGGGGGAGAACTAAAAAGCGATTTCAAGTTAGGAAACGATCCGTTTCATCTTTAATTTGTAATTTGCGTGGTATTGTTGGCAGCATTGAAGACGTGATGTGTGCCCAAGGTGTACGTGTCGGCTGGGCGCAACCTATGCTGTTATGTTCACACGTGTGTAATGCTTATTGCCTTCGATGCGTGTGCAGGAGCTGCCTCGACCACATGTTTGTAAAGGATCTGAGTTCATTACAGAATATGCATCCCGGCTTATTAGCGAATTTCCATAGGAAAAATGAGCTGTTGCAGTGGCCCTTATGCTAAGACCCAAGGTCGGGAGTAGCAAATGAGCACCGATCATGGTCCCCAGAACACGTTTTGGAGTCATTAAAAATCATATATATATATGATTATATATATTATAATATAATTATATTATAAATATATTATAATATTATATATATATATATGTTTGTGTGGCACTCTAGCGGCCGCATTTTAAGTCCGATTTGGTTCAAATTTGGTACACATGTTGGTTGTCTCCGTCGCTCGGACGAGTTCGTTAGCCAAAAAATCAAACAATCGGACACACGTTTTTTGACAGAAAGTAACTATTGTTTGAGATTTTTCCTACGAGAATGATTTTTTTTAGAGTTTTTTCTACAAATATAAATTTAGCATGTTATTCCGCACATTTTGTTTTTTTACGCGACCTTATAGCTCGCTTGGTTCACCCAAAATCGATCAAAACGTAAAATACCATATAAGTAATCCCGGTTCAAAGCCATGAGGTGGATTTTACCGTGGGGTTGGCGTGCGAAGCACGCAATGTTTTGTGTATTGAAGATACTCCCAATGTGGGGGTTGGAGTGCGAAGCACACAATGCTTTGTGTATTGAAAATACTCCCAATACCGGGGTTGGCGTGCGAAGCACGCAATACTTTGTGTATTGAAGATAATCCCAATATGCGGAATGGCGTGCGAACCATTTTGCAGCTATTCAGCACCTAGACCTATTTCCCAAATTGTTGCTTGAAACCCTAAAACATAGGCCTATGAACTTAATTTTGGAAATTTGCTCAACTCACGTCAGCGGTTCAGCTGCGTGGTCGAATTATTTTCTTTTGAAACTAGTTTTGTTACCTTTTAATTACACAGTCCATTATTTTATTCTTATTAAATGGAGTTAACAGTTGTAGAAAACTGGACTTGTTAGAGGTTTACTTTCTCAGTCAGAGACATTACCTAATTTTTAATGGTTACTGAAAAGTAGATAGGAAAAATAAATACTCTGTATTATATACTTCTATATTAGCCCCTTCTCTCAAAATAAAATTCAACACTGTCAAATGGTAATTATTATTTCTATTACATATATAGGATTTTAAACCAAACGGTAGGCTTACACAGAAACAAATCTTAATCGTTGTGTGTATGTATGTATGGATTATCTCGTTCATTTTTAAAGCTGCATTTTTTGTTATAAAATTTGGCTTATTTTATTCACCTGGTTGGAAAGTCAGAATTGATAGGACAGCAATGTATCACTAATGACAGTTTTTTTTATACCTTTTGGTTCTCTTTTTACTTAATATAAATGCAATATTTGTATTCTTTCAACCAAATGGTAAATAAATTCTGGCATTTTGAAAGCAGCCAACACCATTTTTAAACGTACGTTTTGTTACCTCATATACCTATGAAAAATAAACAAAAATTTCCACAAGGGAATTTACTCGTAAATGATGACGTTTCGACTGTCAAGTCATATCCTCAGTGAAGGTATTCGATTTTCGTCGGCGTTCTCTATAAGGTTCTTGATAAAGCTACATTGGTAGCTGTAAAAAATAATCACTGAGCGGAACACAAAATATCAGTGATGCTCGAGCTACCTAAACTAGTTGTAACTCTTGAATCACTGAAGAAGGCGGCATTATTGTTGAAACGCGTTTGAATCAGTAAAGAGACTAGTTGTGAGAGTTTGTGTTCAAGGTTTAATTCTATCAAATTATTAGCTGTGTTTTGAGTAATGTGATTTAAAACTGAGGATGGCTACATAGTAATCGAAACATTTGTTATTGTTCAATTGAATTAAATTTTTGTAATGTATGTACTTATTTTTAGAGAAATGTAACAAATCTGTGATTGAAATATCTTGGGTATACTTGCGGTACGTCTGCTTTCTGAAAATGGTTTGAAGAACATAACTGTGCACACTACCGTTTAAAAAACACAGACTGATATGAAAATAGGTCAACTTTAGAAGGAAAAATGACAAACTAATACGAAAAAACAAAATATATTTGCAAAATAGAATACAGCTTTCAACACACAAATACAAATACCTATTCGTTATTGAGTAAAATTATATACAAGAAACAAGCTTACAAATATACTGAATTTAATGTACGTAACAAAAACTACATCACTATTCACGACTAGTTGTCCAAGAAGAAAGATTTAATTTTTTAAGTATACTCTTAGATACGCTAATACCGATGTCTTAAAATTAATATTGACTTAGATTTCATAAAAAACCAAAATTATAATATAAATAATGTAAATACACTGCATTCACTTTATTTTCTTACAGTTATATATTTCGGCGTATATTTTAATAAAAGCGAATGCAGAACTGAAGAAAAACGTATACAAATATTTGGAAAATGAAAATGAAAGATTTAAGTTTAGCCGCATCGTCTTTAATTTATACCAGTTACACTAGTGAAGACGGGGGAGCACAAATAAACCGAACGCCAGGAACCAAATTAGTATTGCCGGATAGACGATTATAATGTAAACATTTCATTTGATATTTTTTGTCGGCTTGGATACGAGATATAAGTTTTTTAAAGTGGTTAAAAGTGTGCTCGTATAAATGGTGTTTAGAAAATACTGTCCCATACTTATCCAGGTAATTCTACAAGTGAAAATAAGAAAAAAATGTTTCTATTAACATGATTAGTTTTCGAATTATCCACCATTTTGCTGTTTTTTAATAAACACTTAATATCACTGAAAACAGAAAAAGTATTGACCGCCGAATTTGATGTATCTATTTGTTACGTAACCTTTTACCTTTTTAGCCCAGGCAATGAAGGTTTTGTGTCGGAAGAAATTAGAGACATGCTGATTTTTTGCCAGTTGTTAGGACCTAATTAGGGAAGTATTTCCTCAAAAGTCCTCACCTGTCCCCCTTGTGCTCCCCCCTCTAGCCCCCCTTGAACATCCATTTCGAGGGTATTTTTGTTATTACTCATAACTCCGCCATTTTTCATTTTAAATTGATGCTGTTTGTATGATTGTATTTCTCTATGTCTATTCTAAAAAAAATGTTCTTTAGATTTTTTGCGTAAAAGTGATACTTTCACCAGAATTTGCTAAAATATGCAAAATGTTTGGGTGAAAAATCATATTTTAAGTAGTTTTTAGAAAACAGCACTGTTATTTGTTATAATATCAAAAAATATGACAAATAAAAGTTGTAGCGCAGCTCTTGCCCCTTTAAAATATGTACCTAACTTTACATTTTGAGGTCGGGAATACTTACAGACTACAAAGTATTAGTGCCAGCCCGACACTAAGATAGCCATAATGCGAGGTTGGTTGTTGCGGCATCACTCCCTGTCTGTTAGTAATGAAGCAGAGTAAGTTAGTTTTTTATACAAGAACTGATAGCATAATATTATGACTTAAAATGGTACTGTAGGTCTATTATCACACTAACATTTTACGAACTATTAAAAAAAATAAGCAGATTTTCTTTGTTATTTTAAGTATTTGCAAGTTTTGGTTCGGGGGAGTTTTGACTCCTGACATTAATATTGAGGTATTTCCATTATTCAATCATTGCCTGTCCACAGCATCACGGACCCCCCGTCTTTCTATTTTTTTTTTCAATAATATAATTACTATTTTTATTTACAATATTGATTGATTAAATTGTTGTTTAATGAAAAAATATCTTATAAAATTATTGATAAAAATATTTAAACTATAAACATTTTAGCTATCATCAATTGTGGCTTCATCTTCATCCATGGTCAAGGTATTGTTGCAAGAATATCCACTTCAGTGCTCGCACATATTTGTGTATTCTGTACAATTCTGTAAATGTTCGCACATATTTCTGCAGAAGCTACAATCTCGGACGCTTTCAAAAATAGAGGTTGGGCAAAAGTAACTATGCATGACTGATTTCATTTTCGGCTCTCTTCAGCTGCAAAACATAAAGCAGTGAACATTTTTGAATTGTTAGAAGTGTCCAAATTAATAAAAGGAACAGCCATTACAATGTCCCATCACATTTGTCTTTGTTTTTAGTTTTTTAATTACGTTCATAAAACCATTCTAACCTGGTTGTACATTAGTACCAGAAAGCCAAATGTAATTTAAAGGGAATAAGGTAGTTAGTTATTGTGGAATCAGTAATATTCAAGCAAGCTTTCATGTCATTGTAATTTTTCACATTAATACTACTCAATCCCTTACATCCAGTTTTCCTTGCATACACTTGTATCCTTATACTTTCGGGGTTAAAAGCTCACTACATTGCCTTTTAACTTTTTCTATAGTTTGAACTTTTTGTCGGGTGTAATACATTGTATTCCACCTATAGCGTTAAAATATTTTGGCTAATGTTCGAATGTTGACATCATCGTTGTCAAAAACGTGTTGGATAAAGGCACCTTAATTTTCTTGTGATGATCCCGCAGTTATCAATGCATTATTGTATGGCATTGCTTCGTTATATGACGCACACACACCCATTCAAGAAAGCATGTTGATTAAATGTATGGACCCATACAAGTGCTAATCTAACTTGTAGGGGTGACATAAAGGATCTAGGTTTTCTTTGCAATTATTTTCCATATAAAGGCATCTAATGTTTTTGGGATTAAATTTTCGCCTCCGGACCTAATGTCTTTTGTATCTGGGTATGTACGATAGTTGCAAGCCATCTTTTGAATATTCTTCTTGATGATATTAGCCGCAGCTAAAACTATTCCAAGCTTTTCTGTTTTCGGATCGCTCTTACTTTTTTTGTACCAATTGTCCATGATTTTGTGTGCAGAGTCTGATAAACACACAATGTTTTTTCGACCAGAAACATTGGATACGGTACTATAATGCGGTCTTTAAAGTGCTCTTTTAGCTGATATTTTAAATGTTTATCAGAATATAAGATTTCTTTCCCTAAAAAGTCAGTCATGATTTCTTGTAATTCTGTAACAGTGTACTGGCTTCATTTCCTTGTTCAATAGTTTTACAAAGTAATAAAAAGTTGTCTTCATCCATCCTCGGTCTAACTGCAGCGTGTTCGCCTGATGTTGATTTGGGAAAAGTATCATGACATTTTTTATGGTAACGTGCCTCAGGTAACTCTTAACATAACACTCCTTATTCTTTCCTCCCATTCATCATTTCGTTCATCAATTAATATTTTAAGTACATTTTATTTTATTTCTATTGTTGCTACAAGGCGAATTTCCTTCCTACGATGCACAGCTCACTTTAAATTAATTACTGCGCTTTTTTCACAAATGAAGCAATTGGTTTTAAAATCAAACTTCTGGCAAATATTCCGTAGAAAAGTTCTTAAAGTTGAGTGAATTGATTCATCGAGTCTTTCTGATGATGAGGTTGCGGCTGTAAACTTGTTGGCCTCTGTGTACAAGAACTGTTGTTTTCCCTTCAATTCTTTCATGCAGCCCATCCCGTCTTCTTAAACTAGCTTCGGTTATTAATTTTATACCTTTTGTAACCACTACTGTATCTTCTTCAAAATTTTCGTTACATAGAATACAAAAGAAATCAGGATTATCCATTTTAACGATGATTATCATTATTCAACACAAAAATCCAATCAATTAGAATTTAAAAAAAATAGAGGAAGAATAATAGTATTTCGATCGAAATGTAGTTAAATAAAATTTTCAGGTACCTTCAGATTAAACAAAGAGAAAATGTCTTCTTTTGAAAAGGGGATGGATTGTCACTGAACAATGTAAACCACGCAAAAAAAAACAATAATTATAACACTGGAACACTTACCAAACAACTGATTCGTTTAGCTGGGTTGATGTTGATATCCGAAATTTCACACACTAACAATACACCCCCCCCCACCCCAACCCAAACTTAGTAGAAATGGTGACTAACAGTTGGCGGCACGCTTTGATCTTAAATTTTCCGAATCCTGACACGATAACAAGATACCCCCTCCTCCAATCCAAACTTGATAGCATTAAAATAAAATAATGATTTTATATTTAAAAATGTAATAGGTTAATACCACTTTATATAAATTTATAGAAGTTAAACTAAAATAGTGGGAGTAGAGCAGCTTACTAAGCTCCCGGCCGGTTGGCAGCCGCATAGCTCTAGTAAATAAGAAAGCAACTGGAAACCCAAGCGCTTCTCTCTATAACCTTATCTAAACAGTGCAATTTCTTGCAGCTGAGCGCTTTGACATTGCCTTAAACCATTTTATAAATCCATCTTTTGTAATTAAGTGCTGAAAAAAAACTGAATATTCTTTATAAAATTTCGGATCCGGCTTGCAAATTACTTTTCATTATTAATGTTTTATTGTGTTAGGAAAAAAATTCAAACTTTGTAATAATTACAAAATGTCAATTACATAACAAAAGAAAAATTTTTTAAAAAATCTAAAATGCAAAACGGATGCGTATTGTAATTGTGCTTAAAATGAGACCTTGCAAACAATTTTATGATAAAAAATAAATGTTTTGAAATTTAACATTGCTCTTATGGGATAAAAATCCAAGATGGCCGCCACTACAGCAGACTCTTAAATGGCAATTGCTTGCGTCTATATTCAGAAAATGTTGTGTTATATTATATCGTTGGAAAGCTTAAAAGATGCACTACAAATTTTACTTAAAGTATTTTTTTAAATTACCATCAACAAAAAAGTTATGAAAGGAAAACTAAAGAAAGAATATATTTTTCAATGAAAAAAATAGTTTTTTAGCAAATAGCTGCTAAACTGTTGACCCTAGGTAAAACTACCAAGATATCTTTTTTAAAGACAATCACTTAATGAAAAAAATGACATATAGAAGTTACGCATTGGGATATTAACAACGGAGATATGAAGCAAAACCTAACTGTTTGGAAAATGAACTTCAAATGGGGGTTGGGGGGGGGGGGTTAGTACAAGGGGGAGGGGCGGGGACTTTTGGGAAAATGTACCTATTGGTGAGTTTTAACAACTGACAAAAATTCAGCTTGTCTCTAATTTCTTCCGACACATGGTCATTTTTCGCCTTCATTGCCTTCATACTTTGTACAGAAAAACAGAACTTTCTCTTGTATACTTTAAAAATTGAAGTCTTTTAAAATGTTTACTGTAACTATCTCTAAAACATATTTTCTTTGTTATTTTCTGTAACAATACAGAATTAAATTATTTTTTGAGTTTTCAGGCGACAACATCATTTGATAATATCATTTGAGCTACGGGAAAAATAAAAAAACAGTTTTGTTTGTTATTATTATTTCTTTTTTTGTTTTTTGTTAAGTTATCAGTGTTAGAAATATTTAACATTAAAATTTGTAATTTGCCGCCATTATTATAGTATACAAAAATTCTGTTTTTTTTTTTTTGTACAAAGTTACGTAACAAATATGCACACAAAATTGGAGCTCAATATCTCCCAGTCCACCATATTGAATCTGATTCCCGTAATAGAAATGCTACAGAGTAAGTCATTTTTTTCCGTTAATTCGTGAAATAAATTTAAAAATTTGGTTTTATTTTGAACTACTGTCATATGCGGATGTTGATTGCTGAAAACATTTTCAAAAACTGTTTTATTGTTTTCACAAACGTACGAGTAAACTTTATTAATTTTTTACTCAGTTGCAAGAAGAAATATTGCAAAAAACCTTAGCAATCAACACACACAATCTATTTTACTTTACGAAAAAAATACAGCTTTCGTTTTTTGACAAAATAACACAAAAATATGCTTAAAAGTATGTATAGGTTATCTAACATTGAAATTGGTTGCCAACTTCGCCGTTTTGAATCTAGGGAGACCAGCCTTAAGTGTTTAGTAAAAAAAAGAAGAAAATCGTGGATAATTCGAAAACTAAGCATTTCCTGACCTACGTTTATTGGAACTTTTTTCATATTTTCACCTATAAAATAGCCAGGTGAAGCTTGGGGCATTATTTGCTAGACACCCTGTATATAAAAGCAAATTTTCCATAGGAATACTTTTGCTAACCATAAAAAAAATCATAATGCTATTAGGAATGCCGTTAATTAATAGCTACATACGTGTACATTTTATAATTTGAATATCCTGATCTTTACAACATTCTTTTTCCGACTGTTAATGAAATTTCGTATTCAGATCTTAATATACAGTACTATATATTTAATATTTTATTCGTTGTAATTTGGAATTATAATTTAACAACCATGAAAATTGAAAACTATTTTTTTTTTAAACGAGTTTTATTTATAAAAGTACAAAAATATATTTTATTAAACATTTCCTGGTGTTTATCTTGTACGTACTATGGTTTCTAGACACAATTGCTTGGACCATGATGGTTGAATTTTCACCACCTAAAAAACTGTATATTTAAGCTACTAACAATTTAAAACCCTTTCTTTTGAATTTAAATGTAGTTATTGGTTTTTTTTTTTTAAGTGTTAGGAAAGAGTATAATTTTACGCAAGATGGTGAGTTATATTATGTATTATATAAGTGTTCAAAGTTCTTATATTTTATAACTTGTGTGTGTGTGAGATCAATTGGAATAACAATTTCGTATCAAAAGTAGCTATGTAAGAATTATAATTAGTAAATATAAAAACAAAATCTAACATAAATAAATCAAATACATGGTACTATTTTCAAAACATTATTAGGTTCGAAAACAAACAGAACATTAATAAAATAAAGATTGCATCATTATTACACCCAAATTATAAATTATAAAAGACGATACTTAATTATCAATAAAACAATAGAAGACCGAAATTCAAGAAAATAGAGTGGATAAAAGAAACATACACAGAACGATATTTAAAAGAAGTAAAAGTTGAGAACCAAATAGTTAATAACGAAAGATATGTTGTATTGTTATTACACGAGCAAAAGAAATAATAAAAGAAGAGATACCAAATGTTTAAAACAATGGAAGACAGAAATTGAAGAAAATATCGATGATAAAAGAAAAATACACAGAACCATATTTAAAAGAAGTAAAGAGTTTAGAAGTCAAATAGAACGTTAATAACGAAAGATAAATCGAACCATTATGACATGCCAGGGGAAGAAATTAATAAAATTAAAATATTGTGATAAAATAAACATGTAAAACAAATACCGAGATAAGAAATCAAATAGAACGTAAATATCATAAGATACGGATGTTCCTTTATGACAGCAAACATTAAAGAAGTAAATACAGTTAAAATACACAGAACTAAACAAACACGAAAAGTAATAATAGAAACCATAAAAGAACAATCTTCAAAACAAATAATGACATTTGAAAGACAAATATACGCAGTATTATTAGTAAACGAAAAATTGGCGAAACTAAACAAAATGTGGTAAAATTAACTAACTGATTTAACAAGAAAACGTGAAATGAGAACAAATAAAAACCTAAATAACAAAAGATAAAAATAAAATAAAAGACACGAAATAAAAATAACATAAACATTTCAAAACACGACGAATCATTAGGAGGAATCACTAGGAAACATAAGAAGTGTAACAAAGTTGCATCCGAAATCAAACAAAACCTAAATACCAGAAGATACACAAAATAGAAAAGAAACTACATTAATAAATATTGAAAATAACAGAAGATAAACTATTGAAAAACAAATAATACAACTATTATTTAATCAGAGATAAAACGAAAGTAGAAACAATAAAACAAAACTAACGCATATAATTAATTATAAACTTAAAAAAGGTTGACTTAGATTTAATTTATTTCATACTAAAAATATTTGGTTTCCTAAATTTATATAACACCAACAACTCTTATAGGTTGAGTGACTAGAAAGTTTAGTGATGGCTGCCGTGTCCGCCACCTCCGTGTCCGTAGTGAGCAGGATGCGTCGCGTGTCCGTGCTTCTTGACGACAGCGTTGAATCCGTTCTTATGGTCAGCAGTGTAGTGGACTTCCCTTATGGTACCATCAGGCTCCACCAGCTTGTAGAAACCCTTGACGTCATCACCTTTACGTGTCTCGTGTTGGCTCTTTACGTCGTGCGTGTGAGGATCGTGCACTTCGTACTCGAAAGCGTAGTGGGCGGGAGCCTGAAACGGGAGAATGTGTTTAGTAGGCGATGTTTTTAGAAATTGTAATATGAATATTATATTTAATGCCATGAAAGTTGAATACTCCTTGTAGACCACGTGTTGATATTTCTTGTTGATTTGATCGTAAATAACGGGAAATTTTCGAATTTATTCGATGAGTCTTTCGGGATCCATACCGTGAGTGCAGTGATGTTAGGACTATTCCATACGTTTCCGTTAGATTATTCCCCCGCCGTTTGTTGGCCAACACTAGGCCGTGGTGCGGTGCTGATGGCACCGTGCGGTCATGTGTGTCCCAACCTTTAAGCGTTTATGAAAACGGTTCTTAGGTGTGAAATGTTTTTTGAATTTCGAGTAATGTTAATGCTCAATAATACTTGACATCCCTTTATTAATATAAAATATGCGAGCGAAGCAGCTGGCATCTGCTGGTAATTTATAAGCGGCACAAACAAAGCAGTGCACCCAAATTACTTCTATGGAACGCCTGATATTTGGTAAAACTATCAGATATATTATAAGTAAAGGTATGTTAATATTATTGTGGACAATGTTTTTTTTAATGTATAGTATGCAATGTTTGTGGTAAAGTACTTACAAAGTAGTCGTAGTGATGGCCGTGGCCGTCACCTTCTGGTGCTGCGTAGACGCTAACTGCAGCCATAACTGCCACCAATCCAAACACGTACATCTGGAACAGTTATACATTATCAGTAAAAACATGATATTAAATAAAAGCAAGGATGTAGTTTGCGTGGTTAAGTTTTAAACATAACACTGGCTACAGAACCCTTGATTATATGTCTATATTCGGGAGCGCTCAGTGTTGCCAGATCGTGGCGCAGAGCAAGCGATTCACGACCGTTCCTGGCTTTGCCAGTCCCATATCTGGCAACAGCGCAAAAATTCTCACCCGCCTTATTTCGTGCTCCCGATTGTAGTTAGTCGATTTTACTTAAACAACTTTTGATGTTCAGTTTCTTTAAATAATATTCTATAAAACTGATTTGGAATCAAAACACATCTTCTATACTAATTTTATAAACAGGTAAAATGTGTTTATATGTAGGGGGTAATCTCTGGAACTACTGAACCGATTGAAAAAAATTATCGCACTTATAAAAAGCTACACTATCCCTGAGTAACATATTCCATATTCATTTTGATAAAAACATTTTTATTTCAATATTTGTAAATTTAGTCGGAAAAATCTTAGGTTAGGCCTAGACTGATGAACCAACACAAGTATTTACATTTATTACCATGGCAACCAATTGAATAAAATAACAGATAAAACAGCTGTTTGCTCCAATATTTCCATTAACAGCTGATTTCAAACTTTGAAGCAATTATTTGTATTTCTAACTTTTAGGTTAGGTTTTTATTAAAGTGTAGACCTGAGCCTTGCTGGTTCTTATAACCTTTATTATAATTGCTGTTATAAAATATACGAAATACTTTGATTTGAACATGTAACATTATTTACCATCTTAGCTTTGGGGTTATTATTAATCCTACACCTTTATTATAAAGAAAACATAGCATGATTATGTGTTTAGAAGGTTCCAACGGGGTTTCCCCCTAGTATGTTATAAATGTCAGTACTCTGGGTGCGTTAGTTTTCGAGCAATAATCATTGATAAAAAGTAAGACATCCAGAGTTGTCAATATAATCCGAGTAGTCGCAGACCGGACGAGCGGCTTTAACCATTGCGCCACCTGCTCTGTCTTAATGGCGTATTGCGTTACCACGTACAAATATGAGCCAAAAGTTGTATCAAATATAGCAGAGAGACGATTAAAACCCATCAAAAAGTAGTATACAGGGTGTCCAGTAATTACGGTATCAAACTTCGGGGAATTGTTTTATGGGTCAAAATAAGAAAACCAAGTTCATATAAACATAAGCCCGAAAACTCTTCGTTTCCCAGATATACGCCATTTTTGTTTAAAATAATTCATATCTAGAGAACGGTTTGACTGATTGAGTTTAAAATTGGCATGAAGCTTAACCTAACAATGATATCTTAAGGCTCTTCTTTACCTTGAAGAAAACTCCCGAGTGTACAGTATGATTTCAATAAAAAGGTCTGACTCAAGCCGCAAAATCGTTGAAACATGCATTCGTATTGACGTGTTTCGGATTCTATTTATAAATTAATAATCTGGGAAACTACTTTAAATTTTAAAGAAGGCTTTATATTTTTTACGTGTTAGCTTAAAAAATGGAAATTATTGCTTAAAATTCCCAAAAAATGCATTAAAAATAATCTATTTTTACTCAGTTAAACCGTTGATTAAAAGGAGTTGCCGTCGATTTCTTTCAATTATGAGATACAAGACAAAAGCTCATCATAGCCTTTAACAACAATTTAAGATGTTTCACAACTTTTTAGGTTGAAAAAAGGCGTCCGAAACACGTTAGTACGAAGTGCATATTTTTCTGTTTTACGCAAGGTATAGAAGACCCTTAAGAAAAATAATCGATACTATCGAATCATGCGTTTCAAAATGACGGCTGTTTGAAAATTTCAAACCTAAATAACTCAAAAACCGTACATTTTAACGAAAAATGTCAAGATATATCATTGCTAGGTTAAAAGTAATGCCAAGTATGAACTCAATCAGTCAAACCGTTCTCTAGATTTGACTTATTTTGTACAAAAAACAAAATGGCGGATTTCCGGAAAACAAAGCTTTTTCGGGCCTAGTTTATATAAACGTTTTTTCTTATTTCGACCCATAGAACCATTCCCCGAAGTTTGATCCCGTAATTACTGGCCATCCTGTATATTTATCTATAATACGTATTGTTCGAGTTTTAGTAATTCTCTGTTTTGTAATAATATACCGTTCCTGTTGTCCGCATCCTTGATAAAGCAAAGCATTTGATAGAACGTAATCGATACGCTTGTTGCTTACCTGGGTAGTCTGCATGTTTTCTTGGACACCTGTAATGCACTGAACACTGATATGTCCATAACAGCTTATATACCGCGATAAAACATGAAGCAAGCGTGTTTGGAGGGAGATCATTGCAAGGTTAAGTTATCTAACCGGAGAGGAAAGTGGCCATCGGGACAATTTATCACGAAATTTACGCTTATTTTCGCTTTTCGGGGTATTTAACATTTTTCTAAATGTACAGGCGTTTTGTAAAGTAAGTTAAAACTTAAAATGTTTGTGGTTTCATTTGTTGTTCAATCTCTTTACTTCCATCCTTCTATAAACAATTCGACCACGCAGCTGGACCGCCGACGTGAGTTGAGCAAATTTCCAAAATAAGGTTTATAGGCCTATGTTTTAGGGTTTTAACCAACAATTTGGTAAATAGGTATATTTACGACGGTGCTGCATAGCTGCAAATTGGTTCGCACGCCATTCCGCATATTGGGAGTATCTTCAATACACAAAGCATTGCGTGCTTCGCACGCCAACCCCCGTATTGGGCGTATCTTCAATACACAATGCATTGCGTGCTTCGCACGCCAATCCCACGGTGGAATCCACCTCATGGCTTTGAACCGGATACTTCTATGGTATTTTACGTTTTGATCGATTTTGGAATAACCAAGCGAGCTATAAGGTCGCGTAAAAAAACAAAATGTGTAGAATAACATCCTACATTTATATTTGTAGAAAAAACTCAAAAACAAATTCATTCTCGCAGGAAAAATTTAAAACAATAGTTACTTCCGGTCAATAAACGTGCTTCCGATTGTTTAATTTTTTTGGCTAACGAACTCGTCCGAGCGACGTAGACAACCAACATGTGTACCAAATTTGAACCAAATCGGACTTAAAATGCGGCCACTAGAGTGCAAACACATATATATATATATTATTTTCAATGACATTCTAAAACGTGTTCTGGGGACTATGATCGGTGCTCATTTGTTACTCCCGACCTTGGGTCTTACCATAAGGGCCACTGCAATAGCTCATTTTTCCTGTGGAAATTCGCTAATAAGAAAAGTATGTGAGGGTGTGCGTGCATGTGTTCGTTATGAACTCCCAGAAAGTGTCCAACATTGATATTGTAGTTAATAACTACAAGAGGGAGCTAACTCCGTGAACATTATTAGTGAATCTCCATATGGAAAGATTGCATTGCAAAGATAAATAGCTATTGCAGTTAACCTTTATGGTGAGACCTAAGGTCTTTAGTAGTAAATGAGCATCGATCATGTTCCCCAGAACACTTTTTAGGGTGTCATTAAAAATTGTGTACTGAGGGTTCAGAAAATGGGTTCGAAGAATTCAGGGCGTGATTCTCACATCAGATGAAAAGTTCCAATAAACATATGTTAAAAAATTTTCCGTTTTCTGTCTAGCCGCCATTTTTGTTTTTTGTACAAAATAATTCATAACTACAGAAATGTTTGACTGATTGAGTTCAAACTCGGCACGAAATTTAACCTAACAATCGTCTATCGCAAGAAAAATAAACGATTATATCCAATCATGCGTTTCAAACCTAAATTTCTCAAAAACCGTACATTCAAGATACATTTTTTGTAGCCGTTTTAATTTCCTATTGGATGGTCTCACTGGCAAAACAAGGATAGTATAACTATATTTTTATAGTTAAGTTATTTGTAATAATTGGTTTGTTCTACCCGGCATCCTATACCAACACAGTAAACACAACAATATTGTAGGCTATGTACATTTGCTGTTATTATCTTTAACTTATCTGTTGGTGTAACTGTCAAAAGAATTGGATGAAGGATAATAGTTAAGTTAAAGATAATAAAAGCATATGTACTGTACTTACAATATTGTTGCGTTTACTGTATCAATAACCGTATCTTGAGTTTTTGAAACAGTTCCTATTTTTAGCTAATTTCCATAGGAAAGATGAGCTACTGCAGTAACTGTTATGTTGAGGCATAAGGTCAACCAATAATGGTCTCCAGATCACGTTTTGGGGGTATAATTCAAACTTATAAGTGTATACGTGTTCACTATCTAACGGCCGCATTTTTCGTCATACTGTATTTGTTATACACGTTAGTTTTCAAAGACGCTCAAACGAGTTCGTTAGCAGAAAAAAATCTAACAACCGTAAGCACGTTTTTTCATCGGAAGTAACAATTTTGATGTAGTATAGAGAAAAGTATAGTGATCGCAAAAAAAATCGATGTTGAAGATTTTTGTGGAAATATCCGTTTTGGGACCCCCTGAGTCCAAAAAAGTGTTTTTTTTACAAAACGTCTGTCTGTATGTATACAAAGCTAGAGCGAAAGCCACTGCAATAGCTCATTTTTCCTATGGAAATTCGCTAATAAACGGTACCAGAAACTTCCAAATACTTTCTCACAAACATATTTAAATTATTAAACAGATTCACTGTGACTTCATAATTGTAGGTGGGGTAGGAAAGGTGATTTTTTATTAAAGTAGGAGATTAACTAATACATATTATTATTATTAGCTAGAGAGAAAACTATTCGATCGAATTCGAACAAATTTGTACCAAACACGTCAATTAGGCCTGTATAGATGCAAGAAAAAAAGGTTTTGGAAATTTTGAAAAACATCCCCGTTTATGGCCAAAACCCCCCAAAAATCAGTTATTATTATTAGCTAAACGAGAATTTTTAGAAAGATGCGGTTTTTTGCATATGGAAGGGTTCGTTAAAGGCTACAAATAAGACAAATTTTATCAAAATCGTTAGAGCCGTTTTTTTTATAAAAAAATAATAACTGATTGTTTGGGGTTTTTTTGTGCCAAAAAGGGAGTTGTTTTTCAAAAATTTTCAAAACCGTTTTTCGTGCATCTATACAAGTCTACTTGACAGGTCTGGTGCAAATTTGTTTGAAATCTATCCAATAGTTTTCGCTCTAGCTTTGTATACATGCATACATACAGACAGACAGACAATTTGTAAAAACCCCAAAACGGATATTTCCACAAAAATCTCAGCATCGATTTTTTTGCGATCACCATACTTTCTCTATACTATAGTATAGTGAGAAAATAAAAAGCTTTTCTGATACTTTTTAAGTCCCTGTATGTGTAGGTCTACCTTATCTCAAGAAAGTTAGTTTGATCAAAATCTGAAAAACAATGGATTTTCAACACATTTAAAGTTTCGATTAAAATTTTCGGTATTTTTCTGTTATATTTAAACATTTTTGTCGCTAATAACAAAGTTGTCCATACGAGTTGTCCATATGTTTTGAGTATTATAAATCGGCCCTGAATGTATTTTTACAATATTGGATAGTCCACACAATAATTAGAATCATTGATACCACATAGTATTTATTCAACTAGTAAGCCCCGTGAAAAATCACAGGCGGATTAATTAGATACA
>JAGFPH010002207.1:142192-153046 GCA_018207615.1 Philaenus spumarius
TACTTTCTCCATATACTATGGTATAGGGGGAGAAAGTAAAAATGTAAGCAATACAATTTTATGTTTTTACTTTCTCACTATACTGTATAGAGAAAGTAGTCATCGCAAAACAAATCGATGTTGGGATTTTTGTGTAAATATCCGTTTTGGGACCCTCTGAGTCCAAAAAAGTGGTTTTTACAAAATGTCTGTCTGTATGTATACAAATCTAGAGCGAAAACTATTCGATCGATTTAGAACAAATTTGTATCAAACATGTCTATTAGGCCTGTATAGATGCACGAAAAAAGGTCTTCAAAATTTTTGAAAAACAACCTCCTTTATAGCCAAAAACCCCCAAAAATCAGTTAGTATTTTTTTTTTAAACTGCTCTAACGGTTTTAATAAAATTTGGCTTAGCCTATTTATAGCCCTTAATGTATTCTACCATATGCAAAAAAACGCATCTTTCTAAAAATTGTCGTTCAGCTAATAATAATAACTGATTTTTGGGTTTTTTTCAAAATTGTTCAAAACCTTTTTTTGTGCATACTATGCAGGTCTAATTGACATGTTTGTTGCAAATTTGTTTGAAATAGATCGAATAGTTTTCTCTCTAGCTAATAATAATAATATTTATTAGTTAATGTCTTACTTTAATATCACTCCTCCTACAATAATTATGAAGTCACAGTGAATCCGTTTAATAATTTAAATATGTTTGTGAGAAAGTATGTGCCAGTTACTGGTACCGTTTATTTTCTCTTAATAACGACAGTTGATAATAATATACTTTCGAAACATCGTGTATTCATAGCAATATGATCAATCCGTCATTAGAATGTAATTTTAAAACCAGAATAAAGGGGGAAAATAATATTTTGAAACACATTTATAAATCTAAATTACTAAAATCATTTAACCAAGCTAGGCCTATTATTCTAAAGTTATTGTTGTTAGTGAATCTGGTCAAGTTAATCAGCTGTTTTATATGTATACAACGGTTGCTATGGCAACAGATATTCAAATGGCTACTAACAGGCCATTCAAACCCTATTTAAACCTAATATTCAATTATATTGCCTAATTTTGATTGAATTTCCCTACACGTGCACAATTTCGTCTATTACCCAAGATGTTTAAACACCCACATTGACCTTTGCCACCTTCCTAAAACTGTCCCCACAAATCAGTAACAATAATAATTGTGAAACCTTCCCAAGTGGATGTTTCCCAAACAAACGTGCTCCAGCTGGTCAGTAAATATAACTCGACAGGCTGTGCGAATGGTTGGGTTCTGATCAATCAAACAGGTGACTGACATCTGAACGTTTGAGAGGTCACAGATGAGTGCTTCAGAATTGGCGATACAAATACAAAGGTAGAATAAAATGTGTTCGATATCCATTTAGATTATTTATTTTCAATAATGAAACATGTAAAGGGTCACGTATTATTTGGAAAAGCGCTGAAACCATGGCCATACAACCGTATCCTGAAAATTGTAGTTTGTAAACAGAAAATTTTGAATACAAAAAACATCTAAAAAAATATAAAAAAGAAATGTAGCCCAATTTGCCGTTATACTCTTTTCTTCGAAAAACACGTTATTTGTCACCTCATCACTACCTCTCCAAGGTCACTCCACGATGTGGTCATGAGAAAATTATAATTTCCGAAAAAAATTTAAAAATCGCATGAACGATATTTGTTTCGTTCCAATTTTTCTCTTTACAAACCACAATTTCCTTTTAAATCCTCCTTGGGGGGCCGGTAGGGCGCAAATTTATTTCTTCAATCCTATGCTAAAATGAGCATTGATTTGTACTTTCTAGCATGACTTTTGGCGTTTTAGAGAATGTTTATGGGGGAAAATGAGCTATTTCAGTGACCCTTATGGTAAGACCTAAGGTCGGGAGTAGTAAATGAGCACCGATCATGATCCCCAGAACACGTTTTGGGGTGTCATTAAAAATAATATATATATGTATCTATGTGTTCGCACTCTAGCGGCCGCATTTTAAGTCAGATTTGGTCCAAATTTGGTACATACGTTGGTTGCTTACGTCGCTCGGACGAGTTCGTTAGCCAAACAAATTCAGCAACCGAAAGTACGTTTCTTGACACGAAGTAAATATTTTTTTAAATTTTCCCTACGAGAATAAAACGTTTTTAGATATTTATCTACAAACGTTTTATGTAGGATATTATTTTGCACATTTTGTTTTTTTACGCGACCTTATAGCTCGCTTGGTTCCTCAAAATCGATGAAAACGTAAAATACCATACAAGTACCGTGGGGGCATCTCTAATCCGAAGCCAACGGCCCAGTTTGTACGCAGCGAGCGAAGCGATCTCATAACCCAAGGCCGCAAGGTCGATGTGCAAACTCGCAAAGATGCAAAACCTTGTAACCCTCAAATATCTTTATTGCGAGGAACAAGCAAAAACTACTACATGTTAACATAAGGAACATCTTTATATATAATACGAGAAGCCGTTTTTTGTAAACACAACTCCTCCCTTATTTCTGGACCAATTTTAATGTTTGAGGTTTCAAAAAAATCATCTCATTTCGTAGTTTTGCAATAAGGTTTTAGATGTCAAAAATTCTTATCCTTAATGGCGTGAGCTAATTAATCTCAAAGGTCGGGTTTTCCCCATAAGATTAACATGGAAAATATTTAAAAACCATTTCTTTCTATACAAAACAGCTGTTTATAATAAGAAACAAACTAATCCAGCTGATTTCGTGGATGTAAATAACGATGATGACAGTATTCAGAAGGTTATAAAAACATTTTAATACAAAACAGCTGTTTATAATAAGAAACTAATAGAGCTGCTTTGTGGAAGTAAATATTGATTTTTATAAGGGGGGAAATGGATTATTTATTCAAATTATAAAATGTACGAACTAATTTGTTTTGAACATTTAACATTATTTACCATCTTAGTTTTGAGGTTATTATTTATAACTTTTTTGTTAGGTTTTTGATTAAGTGTAGACCTGAGCCTTACTGGTTCTTTTAACCTTTATTATTACTGCTGTTATAAAATATAAGAAATAATTTGATTTGAACATTTAACATTATTTACCATCTTAGTTTTGAGGTTATTATTAATCCTACACTTTTATTATAAATAAAACATAACATATGTTTTTAGAAGGTCGCACCGGGGGTTGGCGTGCGGAGCACGCAGGGGCCTCCCCTAGTTTTCTCAGAATCTGTTTGATCAATCACTTTCATATTTTTTTTGTGGAGTAATATTGACTCTTGGTACGTACACTGAGCTTTTTTTTTGCGTACCTATATCTAAAAGAACTGTAGTAAAAATTTGTTTACTAAGTAGTGTTTAAAATTTTTTTAAAGTATGTAAATATTATTATTTTTAATAAAAACAACTCAGCATATGTGTTAATATGGTTAAATGACTGTGTAAAAATTTCAATAGATCAAAGTTTTCCTGTTTTTTTTAAAGTAAATATATATATACATACATAAATACCTTAGTAAAATTATGCAAAAGAATTGCAAAAAATTGCGGCATAGGGTTACGGATTGTTTCGCATCGCTCGCAGCGTACAAACTCGGCGTCGGTCTCGGTTCAGAAGACGCCCCGGTAAAACCAACTACGTGGATTTGAACCGGGTACTTTTACGGTATTTTACGTTTTGATCGATTTCGAGGGAACCAAGCGAGCTATGAGGTCGTGTAAAATGACAAAACGTGCAGACTATTTTATCCTATATTTATTTTTTTAAAGAAACCCCCTAAAAACATTTCACTCTCTTATAAAAAACATCGCAAAAAATAGTTACTTCCTGTGGAAAAACGTACTTCTAGTTGTTCGATTTTATTGGCTAACGAACTCATCCGAGCGACGTAGACAATAAACGTGTGTACTAAATCGCTTAAGGGTCTGCTGTAGTGGCAGCCATCTTGGATTTTTATCCCATAAGAGCAATGTTAAATTTAAAACCATTTATTTCGTTTATTTTTTATCATAAATTTGTTTGCAAGGTCTCATTTTAAGCACAGTCACAATACGCATCCGTCTTACAATTTACATTTTTTTAAAAATGCTTTTGATTTTGACTTTTTGTAAGTACAAAGTTTGAATTTTTTTCCTAACACAATAAAAAATTAACAACGAAAAATAATTTGCAAGCCAGATTTGAAATTTTATAAAGAATATTCAGTTTTTTTTTCAACACTCAATTACAAAAGATAGACTTATAAAATGGTTTGAAATGAGGCAATGTCAGCGCAAGAAATTGCACTGTTTAGATAGGGATATAGTGAGAGGCGTTTGCGTTCCTGTGGATTTCTCGTTTACTGGAGCAGACCCTTAAAATGCGGAAGATAGAGTGCGAGCACATATATACATATACTAGCTGGCCCGATCCGGCTTTGTACGGATATACAAATCAAAGTTAAATGTATATTAACAAAAAATATATTATATCAATAAATATAATACACTATGTATTTCTTATGGGGATTTTTACTAACTTTTACCCCCCCAAACCTCCCCTAAAATTTTGATTTTTTTTTAAACTTTCTTAGCGAGCACCTAAGGCCCAAGGGAAGCTACATACTAAATTTTATTTCAATCCGTTCGGTGGTTTTTTTAGTAACGTTGACTCAGTAAAATTTCGAATTTTTTGAAAACCTTTCTTAGCGAGCACCTACGGCCCCAGGGGAAGCTACATACCAAATTGCATTCCAATCCGTTCGGTGGTTTGGAGAAATCGTGATTTAGTAACTTTGACCCAACAAACCCCCTTTAAAATTTCGAATTTATTTTAAAAAAATTCTTAAGAACACCTATGGCTCTAGAGGAAGCTACATACCAAATTTCGTTCCAATCCGTTCAGTGGTTTTATATAAATAGTGATTTAGTAGCTTTGACCCCAGAAACGCCCCCTTTAGATTTCAAATTTTTTGAAACCCTTTCTTATCAGCACCTACGGCCCTAGAGGAAGCTACATACTAAATTTCATTCCAATCCGTTCAGTAGTTTTAGAGAAATCGTGATTTAGTAGCTTTGACCCCCCCAAACCCCCCAAAAATTTGGAATTGTTTGAAAACCTTTCTTAATGAGCACCTATGGCAATAGAGGAACCTACATACCAAATTTCGTTCCAATCCCTTCATTAGTTTTTGATAAATCGTGATCAGTGTGTCAGTGGATTTGGCTTTTATATATATCGAAATATAAACATTTTAATTACCCTCAAAAACGTGATCTGGGAACCATTATCGGTGGTCGTTTACTACTCCCAACCTTGGGTCTCACCATAAGGGTATCTGCAATACCTCATCTTACCTATGCAAATTCGCTTAAAATACTTTTATAAAGTTTATACACAAAGCATATTGTAGGCCTACTGTTATCATGACTTCGTTAATTTAACCAGAGTCAAATACCCGACTGTGTCATCACTGCATGAACTAAGTCTCCAAATATTGCAGCCTAGTATGTTACGTATTGCCGAGTATATAAACCTGGTCCTCAGTAGTGAATGCATCACAACAGCAGCGTCCTTTCATCATGAACACACTACAGGTATTGACATCTAGGCAGTTTAAGTAAAAATATGAGGGTCCGAACCTCATACATTTCTATAGATATAACTTTCCGTGTGTTACAAATTTGAATTTATTTAATTGGTATCTCCGTTATAGCAAACTAAAATAGGATAATTTTTATAAATAACTAGTGGATCAATGCCTCGCTATTGATAGATTTAATTTTAAGGGTAGTTACTACATTTCATCCCTTTGACTCAAATAATCGAATTGCAAATGGGGTTTACATCACTTAAGAATAATAATAAATAATTTTAGCTTTACAGTTTGCAGGAAGTTGGTGCAATTTTTTAAAATTGTATAGGGGTAGCTACCCCATTTAAATATCTTTCATTGTTGTGGCCATATTTTATAAACGAACCTGGTACTATAACGTGTTAGTTGTGAAATTTGATTGAAATTAGTTGCCTAGTTTTTGACCATATAGAAAAAGTAAGTGTATGGGTTATTATTTAATTTTAAGGGTAGTTATTCCATTCCATCCCTTTGACTTAAGTAATCAAATTGCAAATAGTTTTTTTATATCACTTAATAATAATTCAATTCAATTTATTTTATTTCCTTAAAATAACAGTACAAGAAATACATATTTTTAAATAAAAGAAAAAAAATAATGTAATTTTTATGTACTATAATATTACATAATTTCAGATTTATAGCTTGTATGAAGTTAGTTTAATTTATATTTATTGTATAGGGGTATAGAAACCCAATTTCAACCCTAAGTTTGTAGGAATTGTAACGGAGAAACACTCCTGGCAATGATATGGATAAACTGTGAAATATTTAATGAAATCCGTCGCATAGGTTTGAGTCTAAATAGGAAGAAGAATAAAGAATTCATTTTTATTTTATAACGGGAGTTGATTTATATCCCCGAAACGTTGTGTATTGATTTATTAACGCACAAATGATGGCAAATGTCCGAATAACTAAAAGTAAAATTGAACATCCACCATTAATAAACGATAACTTCGAACAGAGAATTTATTTTTATATTAGAGGTTAAAAAAAATTTAATATCAAACAACCTTCAGTAAAGTGAAAGAAACACGTATAGGCTTCTACTTATCCATCTCTTTATGATGGATTTAAAAGTAAAACAATATTTCAAATTTAGCTGGGCGTAAATAACCGAATATTGACGACTGTTTACGAACACCAGTAATTTTTTTTACATTAATTTACTTTAAAGCACCACTAATTACATGATAAAACTATCATTCGTTTTTAATTTCACTCGTTGAAATAAAATCGAATTTATTACCTATCTGTTAATGTTTTACTTCACTTTTTGAGTTTATTGTTTAGGTAACAATATGACTAATAGACGTTGAGTTTTAATATCACCATTAATAACTAACAGCTGTTATTAAAGGACTTTAGAAAGGTTTTTCACTTCCACATATAAAGTTTAAACTTATATGGATAAATCAATAAATATTACATTTTTAAACAAAAAAAAAGGTATAGGCATACAAATTGTTTTTGACTACCATAAGTGTAATTATAACACATTATGTTTTATTTGACGAAAATTAGCCATAAGTTCTTTGTCTATACTAATATTATAAAGAGGTAAATTTTGTTTTTTTGTTTGTTTGTTTGTATGTAGGGGGTAATCTCTGGCACTACTGAACCGATTGAAAAAATAGTTTTACTAATAAAAAGCTACACTATCCCTGAGTAACATAGGCTATAATTCATTTCGATAAAAACCTTTTTTTATCTCAATATTTGTAAATTTATTCGGAAAAAATTCTTAGGTTAGGCCTAGAATGATAAACTAACACATGTATTTACATTTATTGCCATAGCAACCAATTGAATAAAAATAACACTATAGCTGTTTGCTCCAATATTTCCATTAACAGCTGATTTCAAAATTTGAAGAAATAATTTGTCTATCTTTTAGGTTAGGGTTTTAAAGTGTAGACCTGAGCCTTGTTGGTTCTTTTAACCATTATTATAAATGCTGTTATAACATATAAGAAATAATTCAATTTGAACATTTATCATTATTTACCATCTTAGTTTTGATGTTATTATTAATCCTAAACCTTTATTATAAATAAAACATAACATATGTTTTTAGAAGGTTCCATTGAGGGTTGGCGTGCGGAGCACACATGGGTCTCCCCTAGTCAATTACAAAGCCAAATACTCGTAATAATTTCATAATCAGCTGTTTTTATAATTTCAATAAATTATGTATTACACAATATAAAATATATAAATAAATAAAAACAAACTATCGATTCCGTTGTTTCGATTTTCAGCAATTTTTCAAGAAAAAATTACAATTTTCTAATTTTGTGCAAATATTCTCAAAAACACCTATAACGGAACAATCATTAAAATTGGCAATGACATACTTTTGAGAAAAATCAGTAAAACAATCATACTCCGTGTACAGTTGCATTACTTTGTTTTGTTTAGTGTTACTTATTCGTTAAGTTGTCTTGTGCTATCAAACGGAAGTTATTGTGTATCTAAAAGAAAGAAAAACGATAGTTTTAACAATACGAAATACACTGTATTTCACGCGATAACATGTTGACACTTCATTACAAACTTTATGATCTTGTAAAAATTGTATTTATTGAAACCATTACAGATTTGCATTTTCGCCGCACTGGCATTGGCAACCTACGTCTCCGGCGCACCGGAAGGCCATGGACACCATTTCGACTACTACGTAAGTCTAATTATTTGATGTACGTATATAGTTTTTTCATGTGAGTAACTCTAAAATTTGCAAACAGAGAAGCCAATATGTACAATTTGAAACGTAATTGTAAACATTTATGTTCTTAAATGGATTTGGAGTCTTGTAGTATGTTTTTTTAAGTTTTATGGATCTTTAAGTGTCTGCTGTGATGCCTAGTCTGGCCTAGGCAGAACTAGTTGTTCCTAAAATTGTGCGGTAACATATAGACTGAACAGTTATTGTCTATAGTTCAAATTATGTTCACAAGTTTACACAAACAAAAACAAACTCGACCGTGATTCAAATTATGTTATACATTTTATTGGCGATATTTCTGATTTACTTTTAAAAATTCCAGTATGGCGTTTCGAAAATTACAAAATCAGTTTCTTACAAATTGGTACGACAGTTTATATAACTCAAATTTAAACTAAATATATTCTAATGTGATTTTCAAAAATCTAAATTTTAACTCTTAAATCTTTCCATCTTAAGAGTTTTATCCCACAAGAATTAAATGTAAACTATTTATTTCGTTTATTTTCTATCATAAAATTGCTTACAAAGTCTCATTTTAACCACAATCACAATACGCAACCGTTTTGAGGTTAAATTTTTTTTAAATCCCTTAAATTTGTTATTTAATTTACAATTTTACAAAGTTAGAATTTTGTTCCTAACACAATAACAATAAATAATTAAAAGTCTCTCACAAGCCGGATCCGCCATTTTATAAAGAATGTTTAGTTTTTTCTCACCACCAAGTTACACAAAATAGATTTATAAAATGATTTTAAACGAGGCAATGTCAAAGTGCTCAGCTGCAAGAAACTCCACTGTTTGTATACGGCTATAAAGTGAAGCACTGGGCGTAGTGAAACTGCCCCGATATTTTGGGTACTTTTGAAACGATGAAACTGCCCCGCCCATTAAAGAGGATTAGGAAGGGTCGCCTCGCTAGACTAGAAATACTGAAATTGCTCCAAGCGCCCGGCCAGGTAGTGGCTACGGGAGTGGGGAAAAAAGGGAATTTTTTAGGTTCGATTAACAAACTAAAAGCAAGCACTAACGAAAATCAACGAAAAATGCTTATAATTCAATTCAAACATCTTTTGTCCCTGCGTCCTGTCAGTGACTGCAGTCTTCTAAAACCAAACCAATCTAACCTAACCTAATATTTATTGGTATGCGTTCCCCAATCAGTAAGTATGCTACAGAAAGGGGCTATGAAACTATTCGGAGGGACATTTTATGTACCTGTGTCAGGTAGAAAGTTTGGGCAGTTTCAGAGCTTCTGGTCTGGCGAGAAATTGGTCTAACAGAGTCTTTGAACAGCAGCTGTCATTTAATGTTGTTTCGCTTAGTTGAGATATCTGGTGGACTGACTGTTTGGTTACGGCAATGAATGCTCAGTATAGTGAACAAGTCTCTTGACCTTGAACTTGGCAGTAGTTAATTATCCTCTTTAATGAACGGGGAAGTTTCATCATTTCAAAAAAAACCTAAAATATCGGGGCAGTTTACGTGTCCCCGAAGCACTGGATTCACCGGTTGCTTTCTTTTTTGCTGGAGCATACCTGAACCTCTCCAATAAATTACCCAATGAAGATTCACACAAATTATTTTGAAATATATGTAAAACAAATGCAATGTTTTCAAGTAATTAACCAGTACAAATTACGTATTTAATAGTCCTTTTTCATTCCAGGCGGAACCCCATTACGCTTTCGAGTACGACGTGCACGATCCTCACACGCACGACGTAAAGAGCCAACACGAGACGCGTAAAGGTGATGACGTCAAGGGTTTCTACAAGCTGGTGGAGCCTGACGGTACAGTGAGGGAGGTCCACTACACTGCTGACCATAAGAACGGATTCAACGCTGTCGTCAAGAAGACCGGACACAGCAAACATCCGGAACACCATCACCATTAGTGACTTAGTATTAAATTTAAAGGATGTTTTTTAATAAAATGTATAAAAGATGTTTTCGTACTTTATAAAGTTACCTTTGTTGGACAATTGTTAATATCAATATTACTTTAATTGGATGGACAATACCTGTGGATATTATGCATACACTAGAAGCAACCCATTTCGCACGCAAACAACGATTTCGATGGGCAATTTCGCCTTTAAAAATAAACGGTACCAGGAACTGGCACATACTTTCTCACAAACATATTTAAATTATTAAACGTCACGGTGACTTGTAGGGTGGGGTAGGAGAGGTGATTTTGTATTAAATTTGTTTTCCCATAAAAATCCATAAAATAATGGAAAAACCAACTTTTCTCAAAAACGGCTCGTACTATTTTGATAAAAATTTTACAGTTTATAGTACTTTAGGTCCCTAATAAACTATAAAATTTTAATCAAAATCGTTAGAGCCGTTTTTCAGAAAAGTTGATTTTTCCGTTATTTTAAGGGTTTTTATGGGAAAATTACCCTTAAAAATTAAAAATTCACAAAAATGAAAAAAACGCCTGGAGATACCGTGGATTAGTACCTCCATACCAAATTTCATCAAAATCGGACGACTGGTTTAGGCTCTAGGTCTGATAACA
>JAGFPH010002207.1:172544-183308 GCA_018207615.1 Philaenus spumarius
ACTTCCGAAATAACTTGTATTACATAAGTCAAACATAAATTATATCGCTTACAATTGCCCATAGTATATTCTAGTGTATTCATAATATCCAAAAGTATTGCCCATCCTATTAAAGTAGAATTGATATTAACAATTAATTGTTCAACGAAGGTGACCATAAAATACGTAAACTTCTTTTCAAAATTTTATTAAAAAAAACATTCTTTAACTAAATACTAAGTCACTAATGGTGATGGTGTTCCGGATGTTTGCTGTGTCCGGTCTTCTTGACTACAGCGTTGAATCCGTTCTTGTGGTCAGCAGTGTAGTGGACCTCCCTCACTGTACCGTCAGGCTCCACCAGCTTGTAGAAACCCTTGACGTCATCACCTTTACGTGTCTCGTGTTGGCTCTTTATGTCGTGCGTGTGAGGATCGTGCACTTCGTACTCGTAGGCGTAGTGGGGTTCCGCCTGGAATGAAAAAGCACTTTATTAAATACGTAATGTTGTTGGTAAAATTACTTGAAAACATTGCATTTGTTTTACATGTATTTCGAAATAATTTGTGCGAATCTTCATTGGGTTGTATTCTATTGCTTTTAATATGAGGATTTTAACCTTAGAGGTTCGGCTATGCTTCACCATAAGAGAAAGCAACCGGCGACTCCAGAGCTTCACTCTATAGCCGTATCCAAACAGTGGAGTTTCTTACAGCTAAGCACTTTGACATTTCCTCTTGTAAAACCATTTTATAAATCTATATTTTGTAACTTCGTGGTGAGAAAAAACTAAACATTCTTTATAAAATATCGGATCCGGCTTGCGATTTACTTTAATTAATTTTTTTATCATGTTAGGAAAAAATTCAAACTTCGTACTGTACTTACAAAATGTCAATTAAATAACAAATTAATGGCATTTAAAAAAAATAACCTCAAAATGGTTGCGTATTGTGATTGTGGTTTAAATGAGACCTTGCAAACAATTTTATGATAAAAAATAAAAGAAATAAATGGTTTTAAATTTAACATTGCTCTTACGGAATACAAATCCAAGATGGCGCCTCTACAGCAGACCCTTAAGATAGAAGTGTTTATAGTTACAATTCAGATTTTTGTAAATCACATTAACATTAGTTGAAATTTCATTTTATAAGCTGCCGGTACTGAAACAAGTTGTAAGAAACTAGTTTTGTAATTTTCGAAACTCCAAACTGGAATTTTTCTAAGTAAATCAGAAATACCGCGTTGTTGCCATTAAAATGTAGCACAATTTGTACCATGTGCGTGGCTGTTTTTGTTTTTGAAAAACTTGAAAGCATACTTTGAACTATAGATAAGAACTGTTCAGTCTATATGTTACTGTACACCGGCAATTTTAGGAACAACTAGTTCTGACCATCGATGTAATCGATGGTTCTGCCTAGGCCAAACTAGGCATCACAGTAAACCCTTAAAAAAAAAAAATTGTTTATCTAAAAAATTGTGTCAAATTTGGAGGTTAATGGTCTGCTGTAGTGGCGACCATCTTGGATTTTTATCCCATAAGAGCAATGTTAAATTTCAAACCATTTATTTTGTTTAATTTTTATCATAAAATTGTCTGCAAGGTCTCATTTTAAGCACAGTCACAATACGCATCCGTCTTGCAATTTACATTTTTTTTAAATGCTTTTGATTTGTTATGTAATTGACATTTTGTAAGTACAAAGTTTGAATTTTTTTCCTAACACAATAAAAAATTAATAATGAAAAATAATTTGCAAGCCGGATCCGAAATTGTATAAAGAATATTAAGTTTTTTTTCAACACTCAATTACAAAAGATAGACTTTGGATGGTAGATAGATGGTTTGAAATGAGGCAATGTCAAAAGCGTTCAGCTGCAAGAAATTGCACTGTTTAAATAGGGATACAGTCAGAAGCGGTTGCGTTTCCGGTTGCTTTCTCGTTTACTGGAGCAGACCCTTAATAAAACATACTGCAAGACTCCAAATCTATTTAAGAACATAAATGTTTACAATTACGTTTCAAATTTTACATATTGGCTTCTCTGTTTGCAAATTTTAGAGTTACTCACATGAAAAAACTATATACGTACATCAAATAATTAGACTTACGTAGTAGTCGAAATGGTGTCCATGGCCTTCCGGTGCGCCGGAGACGTAGGTTGCCAATGCCACTGCGGCGAAAATGCAAATCTGTAATTGATTCAATAAATACAATTTTTACAAGATCATAAAATTTGTAATGAAGTGTCAACATGTTACCGCGTGAAATACAGTGTATTTCTTATTGTTAAAACTAACGTTTTTCTTTCTTTTAGATACACAATAACTTCCGTATGATAGCACAAGACAACTTAACGAATAAGTAACACTAAACAGAACACATCAATTTACAACTGTACACGGAGTATGATTGTTTTGCTTATTTTCCTCAAAAGTATGTCATTGCCAATTTTAATGATTGTTCCGTTACAGGTGTTTTTGAGAATATTTGCACAAAATTAGAAAATTGTAATTTTCTCTTGAAAAATTGCTGAAAATCGAAACAACGGAATCGATAGTTTGTTTTTATTTATTTATATATTTTATATTGTGTAATACATAATTTATTGAAATTATAAAAACAGCTGATTATGAAAATATTACGAGTATTTTGCTTTATAATTGACTAGGGGAGACCCCTGCGTGCTCCGCACGCCAACCCTCAATGGAACCTTCTAAAAACATATGTTATGTTTTATTTATAATAAAGGTTTAGGATTAATAATAACACCAAAACTAAGATGGTAAATAATGATAAATGTTCAAATTGAATTATTTCTTATATTTTATAACAGCATTTATAATAATGGTTAAAAGAACCAACAAGGCTCAGGTCTACACTTTAAAACCCTAACCTACAAGATAGAAAAATAATTTCATCAAATTTTGAAATCAGCTGTTAATGGAAAGATTGGAGCAATCAGCTATAGTGTTATTTTTATTCAATTGGTTGCTGTGGCAATAAATGTAAATACATATGTTAGTTTATCATTCTAGGCCTAACCTAAGAATTTTTTCCGACTAAATTTACAAATGTTGAAATAAAATAAGGTTTTTAAATGAATTATAGCCTATGTTACTCATTGATAGTGTAGCTTTTTATTAGTAAAACTATTTTTTCAATCGGTTCAGTAGTGCCAGAGATTACCCCCTACATACAAACAAACAAACAAAAACAAACTTTACCTCTTTATAATATTAGTATAGACAAAGAACTATGGCTAATTTTCGTCAAATAAAACATAATGTGTTATAATTACACTTATGATAGTCAAAAACAATTTGTATGCCTATAGGCTACCTTTTTTTTGTTTAAAAATGTTATATTTTATTGATTTGTCCGTATAAGTTTAAACTTTATATGTGGAAGGGAAAAACTTTCCTAAAGTCCTTTAATAACAGCTGTTGATATTAATGGTGATATTAAAACTCAACATCTGTTAGTTACCTAAACAATAAACTCAAAAAGTGAAGTAAAAAATTAACAGATAGGTAATAAATTCGAATCATTTCAACGAGTGAAATTTAAAACGAATAATAGTTTTATCATGTAAATTAGTGGAGCTTTAAAGTAAATTAATGAAAAAAAAAAATTACTGGTGTTCGTAAACAGTCGTCAATATTCGGTTATATCCGCCCAGCTAAATTTGAAATATTGTATTACTTTTATATACATCATAAAGAGATGGATAAGTAGAAGCCTATGTGTTTCTTTCACTTTACTGTAGATTGTTTAATATTACATTTTTTAATCCCTAATATAAAAATAAATTCTCTGTTGGAAGTTATCGTTTATTAATTATGGATGTTCAATTTTATTATTTGTTATTCGGACATTTGCCATCAGTTGTGTGTTAAAAAATCAATACACAACGTATCGGGAATATAAATCAACTCCCGTTATAAAATAAAAATGAATGGTTCATTATTCTTCGTCTTATTTAGACTCAAACCTATGCGACGGATTTCATTAAATAAATATTTCACAGTTTATCCATATGATTGGCAGGAGTGTTTGTACGTTATAATTCCTACAAACTTAGGGTTGAAATTGGGTTTCTATACCCCTATACAATAAATATAAATTAAAATATTATAATACATAAAAATTACATTATTATTTTTTCTTGTATTTCAAAATATAGGTATTTTTTGTGCTGTTATTGTAAGGAAATAAAATAAATTGAATTGAATTATTTTTAAGCGATATCAAAAACTATTTGCAATTTGATTACTTAAGTCAAAGGGATGAAATTGAATAACTACCCTTAAAATTAAATAATAACCCACACATTTACTTTTTTTATGTGGTCAAAAACTAGGCACCTAATTTCAATCAAATTTTACAACTAACACGTTATAGTACCAGGTTTGTTTAGAGAATATGGTCACTACAATAAAAGAGATATAAATGGGGTTGCTACCCTTATACAATAAAAATAAATTGCCCTAACTCCTACAAACTGTAAAACTAAAATTATTTATTATTATTCTCAAGTAATGTAAACCCTATTTGCAATTCGATTACTTAAGTCAAAGGGATGAAATGTAATAACTACCCTTAAAATTAAATCAAGCAAACACGAGACATTACAGGGTCACTAGTTATTTACACAACTTATCCTATTTTAGTTTGCTATTATGGAGCTACCAAGCAAATAAATTCAAATTTGTAACACATGGAAAGTTATATATCTATAGAAATTTATGAGGTTCGGACCCTCATATTTTTATTTAAACTGTCTAGATGTCAATACCTGTAGTGTGTTCATGATGAAAGGACGGTGCTGTTGTGATGCATTCAGTACTGAGGACCAGGTTTATATACTCAGCAATACGTAACCTACTAGGCTGCAATATTTGGCTGTTCGTGTAGTGATGACACAGCCGGGTCATTAGCTCTGGTTAAATTAACGAAGTCATGATAACAGTAGGCCTATAATATACTGCCATTGTGTATAAACTAAAAGTATGTACGAAAAACGGTTTAGACATTTTTTGAAAAACAACCCTCTTTTTGGCAAAAAAACCCCCAAAAAATCAGTTATTATTTTTTTTATAAAAAAACGGCCCTAACGATTTTGATTAAATTTGGCTTATTTGTAGCCTCTAATGTACCCTACCAAATGAAAAAACCCGCATCTTTTTAAAAATTCTTGTTTAGCTAGTAATAATAATAACTGATTTTTGGGGGGGGTTTGGCCATAAAGGGGGTTGTTTTTCAGATTTTTCAAAACCTTTTTTGAACATCTATACAGGCCTAATTGACGTGTTTGGTGCAAATTTGTTCGAAACGATCGAATAGTTTTCTCTCTAGATAATAATAATAATATTTATTAGTTAATCTCCTACTTAAATCAATCACCTCTCCTACCCCTCCTACAATTATGAAGTCACAGTGAATCTGTTTAATAATTTAAATATTTATGTTTGTGGGAAAGTTAGTGCCAGTTCCTGGTACCGTTTATTAAGTATATAAAAGAACGTTCTCTGTGTTTGTTCACGGGTAAAAGGTTGCGTAACAAATATGTGCATCAAATTTGAGCTCAATAACTTTTCTCTTTCCAAAGATATTAAGTGTTTGGTAAAAAAAATGGAGGTAAACTAGTAAACTAAGCATTTCTGGACCTATGTTTATTGAATCTTTTTTTCTTATTTTCACCTACAGCCTGGTGAAATTTGGGACAATAGACACGCGTGTTCCACGCTACCCAAGAGTAATAAAAGAGCCCGTCGTAATGTGGAAATATTTTGTCTATGTCACGGTCTAAAATAATAACTTGGCATTGGAAGCACGTTTTTGGTGAATAATCCCTCGGAATAGTCGCTAAACGTGTTTAATTGCGTGGCGAAGCTCCAAAGTAAATTTATGTGCGCGCGAGTCTTAAAGGTTGGGTTTACAAATTTTGTTATTTTATATTCATTTCATCATATATCATACACATCTATACATATTGTATAAATAAAGAAAATTGACGTGTCTGTCTGTTTTGTGAGCCACAAATCCCTTTTTCTGAGCTCATATGGTTATTACACATTGAACACTTCTAACTATCGATTGCTAGGTCGTAATTTCTAACTTTATGACTATAAGATCTACTTTTAAGCTTAATAAAACACTATTAAAAATGCAACACATTATAAAATATATAAACACTGATTTTTTTTTTTATTAATTTAATGGGCTACACATTTCCACAATCAAAATTGCACAATAAACATTAGTTTCAAATAGAATATTGGTTATCGCAAATGTCAATTCTATTAGTTAGTTAGTCTTGAAAAGCCTAAAATTATGTTGGCAGTTATTTTCATTTTTGTTATTCTCTTAAAAACTTTATTCAAATAGGTTTAATGTTGATAAATTTAGTTAATCCTGGATAACCTAGTTGTGTTGAGTTCTATTTTATTTTACTGTTGTTTGTATAGTATTCACGCTTTATTTGAAGCATCAGTCACTAAATTTCTTATATTCTTCCTCGTACAGTTTTCGAGATTTAGTTGGTAATAAGTCTTTTTACAGTTTAGCCTACTATTATTGCCTAGAGTGATTTTTTTAGTTAACTTATATATGTTATGAAGAGTTTATTAAAAATGATTTTTGCAAATACTTTTGTTAGTTTATAATTTTTGATAACTGTTTAAAATATGTTTGTAAATATTATCCTATTTAAAATACCGTACATTAAGGTTTATTTCAGAATAAAAATAAAGAAATAATTTGATTTGGTAATTGCTTAACATATGTTTTTTAAATTTGATCTCATTTAAAGTACCGTATCTTTTCGATTTGTTTTTTATTGCTTGCTCAACAATTTGTGTGTTTTACTCTCACTATACTATAGTATAGAGAAAGTATTGTGATCGCAAAAAAATCGATGTTGAGATTTTTGTGGAAATATCCGTTTTGGGACCCCCTGAGTCCAAAATGGGTTTTTTACAAAATGTCTGTATGTTTGTATGTATGTCTGTATGTTTGTATGTATGTCTGTATGTATGTATACAAAGCTAGAGCGAATACTATTAGATCGATTTCAAACAAATTTGCACCAGACATGTCAAGTAGGCCTGTATAGATGCATGAAAAACGGTTTTGAAAAATTTTGAAAAACAACCCCCTTTTTGGCAAAAAAAAACCCCAAAAAATCAGTTATTATTTTTTTATAAAAAACCTGCTCTAACGATTTTGATAAAATTTGGTTTATTTGCAGCATTTAATGTAGCCTACCATATGCAAAAAACCGCATTTTTCTAAAAATTCTCGTTTAGCTAATAATAATAATAATAACAATAACTTATTTATGGGGGTATTTTGGCCATAAAGGGTTGTTTTCCAAACCTTTTTTTCGTGCAGGCCTAGTTGACGTTTTTGGTGCAAATTTGTTCGAAATCGATCGAATATTTTCTCTCTACATAATAATAATATTTATTAGTTAATCTCCTATTTTAATAAATCACCTCTCCTACTCCACCTACAATTATGAAGTCACAGTGAATCTGTTTAATAATTTAAATATGTTTGTGAGAAAGTATGTGCCAGTTCCTGGTACCGTTTATTTCAATAATAATTATAAGCGTACACAGTTCATTTTAAGGTGTTATTCAATGCATTAAAACAATTGCAGTGTATCTCAGAACAGGTACAGTTTTCTACAGATATTAATCAATGGAATCCTAAAAGTGTTTACAATATATGAAATATAATGTACAATACAATGTAGAACGGTTTTATTGTCTCATGAAAGTATTCGTCTTTGTATAAAATGGGCTATCACTTTCGAAAAATGCATTTTCTCATTGAACATTTTAATGTAGTACTTTTGTGAAACTGATTTTATTAACAACACAAAATGTCTAAAATCAGGTTCTCCATCATTCAAATGCACTGCATATGATTCACTAAAAATGTTTTTACCTACACAAAGACCGAGAACTTCTTGAGTCATCTTTTTCAGTGTTGAGTTTTCACAAGTACCGTGCATTCTAAAAACCCTTCTGAAAACAACTTCACAAATTTGCGTCCCTGATTTGGACGGTTGAATTAACCCACCCTTATTAGCGAATTCCCATAGGAAAAATGAGCTATTGCAGTGGCACTTATGGTAAGACCCAAGGTCGGGAGTAGCAAATGAGCACCGATCCTGGTCCCCAGAACACGTCTTGGGGTGTCATTAACAAGCATTTTAAGTCCGATTTGGTTCAAATTTGGTACACATGTTGGTTGTCTATGTCGCTAGGACGAGTTCGTTAGCCAAAAAAATCCAACAATCGGATGCACGTTTTTTTACCGAAAGTAACTATTTTGTGAGATTTTCCTACGAGAATGAATTTGTTTTTGAGTTTTTTCTACAAATATAAATGTAGGATGCTATTCTGCACATTTTGGTTTTTTACGCGACCTTATAAGCTCGCTTAGTTCCCCCCAAAATCAAAACGTAAAATACCATAGAAGTACCCTGTTCAAAGCCATGTGGTGGATTCTACCGTGGGGTTGGCGTGCGAAGCACTCAATGCATTGTGTATTGAAGATACTCCCAATACGGGGGTTGGCGTGCGAAGCACGCAATGCTCTACGTATTGAAGGTACTCCCAATATGCGGAATGGCGTGCGAACCATTTTGCAGCTATTCAGCACCGTCGTGAATATAAATATTTCCCAAATTGTTGGTTAAAAACCCTAAAACATAGGCCTTTAAACTTAATTTTGGTAATTCGCTCAACTCACGTCAGCGGTTCAGCTGCGTGGTCGAATTATTTTTACATGATATTAAGCTACTTGAACGAGAATAGCGCGCGGCACTGGCCAAGGTCAAGTCGAGTAGCCGCCATCTTGATCGGCCAGACGGCCTTACCGGCGAGCCCTCAGTGTCGACTCTATATAACCACAACTCTGTTCTCTTTGGTTACAACATGGCTTGACTGTCGATAGACCATTTTCCCATAAAATGCATTGATGGAGTTTGTTAATGAAACATTAAATATGTTTAAATAATTCGACCACGCAGATGGACCGCTGACGTGAGTTGAGCAAATTTCCAAAATTAAGGTTATATGCCTATGTTTTAGGGGTTCAACCAACAATTTGTGTAATAGGTCAATTCATGAAGGCGTTGAACAGCTGTCTGTGTGTACGCAATATATTAGTAGAATTATTTGGCGAATATTGGCCTCGCAAATTTGCAACACTTGGCTTCGAACCGGGTACTTTTATGGTATTTTACTTTTTGATCGATTTTGGGGGAACCATGCGAGCTATAAGGTCGCGTAAAAAAATAAAATGTGCAGAATAACATCCTACATTTATATTTTTAGAAAAAATTCTAAAACAATTTCATTATCGTAGTAAAATTCTCAAAAAATAGTTACTTCAGGTCAAATCGGATGAATGATAATAGCTAAGTTAAAAGGAAATGACAAAAAATGTCCATACAATATTGTAGTATTTACTGTGTTGGTATAGGATGCCGGTTGAACAAACCAATTAGTACACATAACTTAACTGTTATCCTTCATCCGATTGTTTTGAAAGTTACACCATCCGATAGGGAATCAAAAGGGCTACAAAAAAGGTGTCTTGACATTTTTCGTTAAAATGTACGGTTTTGGAGTAATTTAGGATTGTAATTTTCAAACAGCCGCCATTTTGAAACGCATGATTGTATTTAATCGTTTATTTTTATTGAGGTATATCATTGACAGGTTAAACTTCATGCCAAGTTTGAACTCAATCAGTGAAACCGTTCTCTAGATATTAATTATTTTGTACAAAAAACAAAATGGTGGATATCTGGAAAACGAAGCGTTTTCGGACCTATGTTTATAGGAACTTTTTTCTTACTTTTTATATGAGGAATCATATCCCAAAGTTTTGGAACGTTTTTTTTAAACACCCTGAATATATAGGCTACATATTTATAGGGATATATATATAAGGGCCACTGGAATAGCTCATTTTTCCTATGGAAGTTTGCTAATAAAAGCACTAGTTTCATTTCATTTCAGTAATACATCGCCCAACTATAAACATCTTGTTTAAACAACGAGAACACGGTAATATTTTCGAACGCAAAACGGTTTCCAACCGTTTAATCTGGCCCAGTTTACCGAGACGCTATGTTCTATCCACCTTATTGTTGTCTCCGGGCGTGAAAGCAGGATGGAACGATAGGCATTCAGTTTGCATCACCATAACGGCCGATCCAAGTTTATGTAATTCTAAAAATTGCAAAAAACTTTATTTCACGGCCGGTTATATTGTGTCGCCGAGTCATGTAATGGTATCAAGATAACATACTCGGGAGTTTCATAAACAGCTGATTGAAATCCAATCGGCGCAGAAATGCATTGTACTTGACAAGTCTAAAGATGTGCTGGTTTTAAACGATTTTTTACCCATTGTCGGAAATAATAGTGAATTAAAGGTCTGGAAAACTTTCAAACCAGGCTAGTTTGTTATGACGGAGTCTTTTAGAAAGTACAGTTTTAACGGGTCGATTTATTATAGAATTTGATCTGCAGTAATAAATCGTTGTGTCGGTCTGTTTGGCGTGTTTCTTGAACTGGAATAACTGTGGAATTCTGATAAGAAAAAGACATAGTTTATTATCAAACATTTTATGGGACCCTTTCACGAAACTACGTTTTTCTATGAGTTTATACTTTTTATGCTTCACCAAAAGAGTTCCTACGGTCAGAAGGGGCCAGGAAAAGTCAGGAAATTTGTTTCATATCATTGA
>JAGFPH010002207.1:192530-213272 GCA_018207615.1 Philaenus spumarius
AAACCGCGTCACGCTGAAAAGTAAGAACAAATTTTTAAGAACTATCGATTAATCGACAGTAGGGTCACCGAATCCACAATATATAATTACTGACAATGATAATATAGGTGTATAATATAATAATGAAGTCACGTATAATATATTGAAGATAAATATATTGAATAATATTGAAAAATGTCTTATATTTCATTTATATATCCTGTCTGTTTGTGTGCGTGAGTGGGTGTATGAGAATGGCCAAAGAAGTATAACTTCCACCGTGTGGTCCGACGCACACCCAATTTTTTTTTTTTTAATCGTGGACGGCACGACTTCTTCCTTTCCTTGGTTTAGTAATTACTTTTCAAACTTTTGTTAAATACATTAATTTTTAAATGAAATTCAATAAAATAAGATGAACCTAGTATAATTAACAATAAACAAATATTGAATTATTTTTACTTTCTCCCCCTATACCATAGTATATGGAGAAAGTATTGTATTCGTAAAAATTTTCGAGTTTGAGTTTTTGGTGGAAATGTCCGTTTTGGGTCCCCCTGTACCTAAAAAAGTGGTTTTCGGAGTGATGTTTTGGGGTGTGTCTGTGTGTGGGTGGGGGTATGGGGGTGAGGTATCTGTGTGTGTGTGTGGATGTTATCAGACCTAGAGCCTAAACCAGTCGTCCGATTTTGATAAAAATTGGTATGGAGGTACTAATCCATGGGTATCTCCAGGCGTTGTTTTCATTTTTGTGAATTTTTTATTTTTAAGGGTAATTTTCCCATAAAAACCCTTAAAATAACTGGAAAATCAACTTTTCTCAAAAACGGCTCTAAAGATTTTGAGAAAAGTTGGTTTTTCCGTTATTTTATGGATTTTTATGGGAAAATTACTCTTAATAATGAGGGAGAAAGTATGTGTCAGTTTCCTAATACCGTTTATTTAAATAAGTTTTTTATCGTTTTGATTATAGGAATACAAAACTGTAGCTTAATTTTAAATATATACCACAAATGAGCTATCCTTGTAATATAGTACTATCAAACATAATTTTCTTAAACTTTTATGTTATCTTTATTTCCAAGTTTAGACTACTGCCAAAATGTTTAAATAAAATAATTTAAGTATATGGTTTTATCGGCTTCAGACAGTAGACCCAATTTCGAGTTCAACCGAGCAGATTTCCCGCCATGCAGCAGTAGTTTCCGTTTTTGATTTATATATTTCTAGAGTTTTATCCCACAGAAAACAGGTCTTTCTACGATTAGTGTTCTACATCAAGATCTTCAGAAAGCGATACACCCATACTTTGATGTACTCATTAAACAGATTTAGCACACAAGAACAAAGAAACTATGTAATGAGTGCTGTGGCTGGGGTAAGTAACTTTACGCATGCGCAACAGCCAAGTCAAGGCGGCGTCGAGTCGAACTGTCTGTACATGCTCAACGCAGTCAATAGTAATCAACGCACCGTGAACGGCACGGCGCCGTGACGTTGTTTGAATAACGCTGTCGCGATCATGGGCACCGAGCACGGCACAAAGTGGAAAGAGAATCATTTATGTCAATACTAATCAAAGAAAACAACGACACGGCGTAATGTCGTATCGTGTGAAAGAGGCCTAATTGAATAAAATCGCTTATTAGCGAATTTCCATAGGAAAAATGAGCTATTGCAGTCGCCCTTATTGTAAGACACAAGGGAAGTAGCAAATGAGCACCGATCATGGTCCCAAGAACACGTTTTGGGGTGTCATTAAAAATAATATATATATATATATATATATATATATATATATGTGTGTGTATATATGTGTTAGCACTCTACCGGCCGCATTTTAAGTCCGATTTGGTTCAAATTTGGTACACATGTTGGTTGTCTACGTCGCTCAGATGAGTTCGTTAGCCAAAAAAATCAACAACTGGAAGCACGTTTTTTGACCGGAAGTAACTATTTTTTTTAGATTTTTCCTACTAGAATGATTTTATTTTAGAGTTTTTCCTTCAAATATAAACGTAGGATGTTATTCTGCACCTTCTGTTTTTTACGCGACCTTATAGCTCGTTTGGTTCCCCCAAAATCGATCGAAACGTAAAATACCATAGAAGTACCCGGTTCAAAGCATTGTGGTGGATTTTACCATTTGGTTGGCGTGCGGTGCGAAGCAAGCAATGCATTGTGTATTGAAGATACTCCCAATAAGGGGGTTGGCGTGCGAAGCACGCATTGCTTTGTGTGTTAAAGATACTCCCAATATTCGGAATGGCATGTGAAACACGCAATGCTTTGTGTATTGAAGATACTCCCAATATGCGGAATGGCGTGCGAACCATTTTGCAGCTATTCAGAACCGTCGTGAATAGACCTATTTCCCAAATTGTTTTTGAAACCCTAAAACATAGGCCTATAAACTCAATTTTGGAAATTTGCTCAACTCACGTCAGCGGTTCAGCTGCGTGGTCGAATTATTTTTCTTAAAATAGATCGTCGTTAGGTTAAACATAGTACCAAGTTTGAACTCAATCGGTCAAACCTTTCTCTAGATATTTATTATTAAAAAAAAAAAAAATGGTGGATATCTGTAAAACAAAGTTTTTTTTGGACTCTTGATTTTGTCTTTATTTTGAACCCCAGAACCATCTCCCGAACTTACGGTACTTTACTTACGGGACGTCCTGTATATATATCAAATATGCAATGTTTTTTTTTTTAAATTTCAGTTCTTTTTCTTTGTATTCTGTTAACCTGTACGTTGGTCAAACAACAAAATATTTAATCTAAATGAATTGAGAACCTAATAAAAATGCTCTCATTAAATTAATGTATTACATTTGAAAATATGTTTAAGATATTTAATGTTTGCGTGTGTATGACAACACACTGTGACGCCACAAAGCAGCGTAGAAGTGGTGGACTAAAACAATATAAAACACATTCACTTAGTTATATAATATTTATATAAACCGTATAAAAATAACAAAACATTTTGTCACAGTTGACAGTAGGTAGAAAATGAAGATGTAACGCGTGAGAGATGAATGAAATGAGATTGGAAACATGAAACAAGGGATGGGGGAAGGGTTGTACTGTACACGCAGGGATAAGTTTAGTGATGGCCGCCGTGTCCGCCGCCTCCGTGACCGTAGTGAGCAGGATGCGTCGCGTGTCCGTGCTTCTTGACGACAGCGTTGAATCCGTTCTTGTGGTCAGCAGTGTAGTGGACTTCCCTTATGGTACCGTCGGGCTCCACCAGCTTGTAGAAACCCTTGACGTCATCACCTTTACGTGTCTCGTGTTGGCTCTTTACGTCGTGCGTGTGAGGATCGTGCACTTCGTACTCGAAAGCGTAGTGGGCGGGAGCCTGTAAATGTTAATGTATAGTTAGTAACTGAAATCTGACAACAATGCTAATGGTATTTCCAAACCGAATCTCGGCCAGAGAACAGGTAGCTTTTCATAACTGTCGTTAGAGGGAAAGAGGGTGGAACTAAAGCAAACAGTGGTTAGCTCGCTTCCATGCTTTAAGTTTGATGTGTTTGTTTATGACGATGTGTTCTGGCAATTATATAAACGAAACAATTCCTCGTGTAAAATTGTTATGCGATGTAAATGCCACTTGGATCTGAACACCTTCAAGAATCTTTTTAAATTAAGTTATAGTTTTTGAAATAGTTAACGAATTTTTTTGCGATTTTCATATTTTGTTAGTGACCAAGTGGTTGACAGTTAGTGCTGTTTAGGAGTTTTAAATCTGTTTCTGAATTTAACTACTATAGGTTTAATTAGTATTTTATGTAATTCGTTTATTTAGTGTATACAGCTGATTTGAAAAATTGCTTGTCTAAAATCATTAACAAATTTTAAAAGGTTAAGTTATTTATTTGTGTTTAACTTTTAAATCTCCTGTACTTTTCACTTTTCCACCGTGTTTAATGCAAGCTTGAAATTGCCTTATTTGAAACCTATGCATTGCTTATTGAAATTGCCTTATTTCCCTGATGGGTTTGGACAAATTTATTTTCTTTACGGAAGCTTACAGCATAAGAGAAAACTCCACACCAAGCTTAACTTTTATGTGTTCAGTGGATGGGGATGTTCCAGTCGGGCAGGTTAAGTAACCTTTAAACGTGTCAATTAAAAACCAAAATACATTCCCTAAAAAAAATGTGGTAAGAGGGCGGATGTAAAGCAAGCAGTAGTTATCCCGCTTTAACCAGTTATATGTTTTCAGCTTTCGACTGTTTTCCGATATTTTACTACGATGTTTATGTAAAACCTCAATTGGACGTATAGAGTTCGTCGCAGCACTGTTAGAATAGACATGCATTGACGTGCGGAGTCCCCTACGTCATACTACAGTTAAGGGTCAAGAAAACGAACTAAAACAATTTGAACTCGTAATGATCAAGTAAATCCTATTCTTCGAGTCTTTTATAGAATTTTCCATTTTCTCAGTAATACTTACGTTTATTCTCTTACGTTTTCTCGCTAAAACTTAAGTTTTCTCACTAAAATTTCGGTTTCTGACTAAACCTTCCACTTCCTTTGTCTCACTAAAACTAAACGTCTACGTTCAGCATGTTTTACACCTTTTCGTTTCTAGAGTAAACCTTTGTATTTTATTCAACAAGTCAATTTCTTTTGTTTGTAAAGGTCGTTACTGTAATCAAACTCCTCTACGCTTATTTCTTCCATTTTGTTCACGACTGTGTATTTGTTTATGCCGACTCATATTTCTATGTTAAAGTTGAATTAGCAATTAGGGGGCGATAAAAGGGGAAAAGCCCCTTTTAAGAATCATTAAAAATTGAGTTAAACTATTATGAATTTATTGATTTTGGTTCTTTAGCGCAAGAGTAGATTGTATAGCGTGTTGAAATTTCCATTGGTTATTGATTTTTGTTTACTTTTAATTTTAACCTTGGCAAGCCCTGTTCTGGAATCGCTATCTTCGATAACACTTGACGATTCGTTTTGGCAACTATTGTTCTCGCCCACCAATAAGTAGTCACAAAGAAATCAGGTGATTTTGAACAAATCCTTAAACATTCTGAATTAGATTGTTCCAAATCCTGAAGGCATTTGGAGGTTGTTCACATTAATAAACTATAAACCAAAGACAGGAAACATCATATAACCCATACTTGTTGACCCTTCAACGTATTAGTTAAAGGCCATACCGAGAAGTTTGTGGTAAGAGGGCGGAAGTAAAGCAAACCGTGGTTGGCCCGCTTTAAAGCTGACAGTATAGGACTAGGTATCTGTTATTCAGCTTTCGATTATCTTGCAACATTTTACTGAGATATTTAAGTAAAACCCGCAATTGACGTATAGAAGTGGTGTTCGCCATAATGCGCGTTAAGAGGCGTCGACGCCAAAATCTATACTTTAGGACTATGTTAGAAGAACATTTTTTACACTGCAATAGAAATTTACTTTTTGAGATTGGTTACAAATTCAATAACCCTTACTCCATGTGGAGGAGCAGTTATCCCAATTTTCAGTTGTCATGGAATCAAGTGCTTTTCACTTTTTCTCAGTGTGATATCTATCTGCGTATACAATGTTATATCCTACCCTGTAACGAAATACTTACGAAGTAGTCAACGTGGTGGCCGTGTCCACCACCACCTCCGCCATCTCCTCCGTGTCCTCCATATCCTCCACCACCACCTCCATGACCGTACTCAGCGCTCACAGCTGCTACGACGACTAAAGCCACGAAACAGATCTGCACAGAACACAATTGCTATAAAGTATTTATTTATGACTTCGTATTTATAACTTATGGTGTGCTTTCTAAATGAACGAGATGCAAATGACCAAAAGACGACGTTTTAGTTAAGCTTAAATCGAATTGGATATCAATAAAAGATATTTTAGTGATAAATTACAATGCATATTTTTCTTAAGAAATGGTAAAAAAATGTCGACTGTAAGTACGTTACGACCTATAGCATTAAACTAGTTGACCAATTTGAACGATAACAATTTTGTTTCGTTACTGTCCCCTGTCTGGCATAGAGTGCACTAGGAAATTCAAAATACATTATGCGGGACCCTCTGCTGTTGTCTCCAACTATTAAAAACAAAAATATTACTACTGGATACCGTCCGAATGTGTATCACATTAAATTGTTTTATACTGTTTTATTGGGAAAATATTTTTAATCGCTGAAATTAGAGATACATTTTTTTATTTTTTCATTATTACTCCATTTAGCTAAAGTAGGATCGACTTGGATATTTTAGTTGCTTTTTATGAAGTCAGGATTTTCTTTTTATAGATTTAGTTGTTCACGTACCAAAACTTGGGCAAATATGGAGTGTTCCAAATTTTGTTTCCATTTACACATACGGGGTGTCCAGCCTAAAGTGTTCCAATAGCTAACTTTTTTATTTTATGTCTGACAGTAAACTTCTTATGGGGGACCCCCTTTATTTTTTTATGTTGCTTTTAAGTATGTATTTCAATTTTCAAAATTTCCCGCCATTTTTCCAATATGGCGGCCAACTTAATTTTCTCTTATATCCACTCAAAATCCATAGTTATGTAAATTCAGTTTTATCAGTTGTTATTAGTTTTGAGTAGTTAACAATACTAGTTTGGTCAAATTAAATAGTAAAACACCGTTTTTTAATGAAATAGCTTATCTTTATTTATTTACAGTTAAAACACTTAGATTGAATTATGTACACATTTACAAGTCAGTGTAAATACACATTTGAAATACAGTGAGAAATTAAACATTAAAAGTACTCTAGAGCCTGATTGGTTATGTTTACGAAATAAATACCAAGAATAAAAACGTTTTTAAATCGCATTTCCTATCCAAAGTCATCATAAAATATAGGGTGTTCCATAAGAGAAAATTAAGTTGGCCGCCATATTGGAAAAATGGCGGGAAATTTTGAAAATTGAAATACATACTTAAAAGCAACATAAAAAAATAAAGGGGGTCCCCCATAAGAAGTTTACTGTCAGACATAAAATAAAAAAGTTAGCTATTGGAACACTTTAGGCTGGACACCCTGTATACTTTTAACTTTGTACATTTTCGCTACCTCAGCTGAACTGGAAATATTACAAAGAGCGAACTTATGCAGACAGTAATTTCTTTTCTTTTCAATTTATAATTTTAATTTATCATAACTAAAGGCAGAGTATTGCGCACCTTGAATTACAACAAGTAACCTTGAATGCTCTAAAAAACATTTCAATGCTTGATGACATATCTAGAGAAAAAAATATTTTTTTTCAAAATCTCTCCATTAGGAGGCTGGGCGATTGGAAATAGGTTTTCGACAAAAACTTTCCTATGAAAGTTCATATGATTGCTAATGAAAGGCCCCAATCTGTTTCACTAGCATGACAGCTGTTAGATTGTTTACATTCCATATGCTAGTGTAATCAATCAAATTAAATCAATTAATTGTATTGCGTTATACAATTAATAAACTGTTATTCATAAACCAACGTAAATAAATAAACGTAATTAAGTGAATTAAATCAACGTATTAAATCCTATAAATGTAGGCCTACTCCTAACTTGCAAAATATTCGCACGGGTCAGCTAGTTAAGAATAATTTCCTTTTAAGAACAGCTGATTTAAATGTCCTGTTTTGTTCTTGGCAAATTTTCTAAAACTTCATTGATGGTCCCCCCAAAAAAAGGCTTTTTTCCATAGGTAGTACCTGATTTTGTATTTCTAATGTTTTATTCTATGTATGTTCATGTGTTATTTTGGTGTAAATTTTAAACCACTTTGAAGTTTTGTAGATGTGAAATATGACAAAATAAATAAAAAATATGATGGCTTTAGTTTTTTTCCATCGTGTATTATTTTCAGCTAAACACAAATGACGGTAATGTAAAACGTAATAAATGACAGTTGTAATAAACGTTCTTTCTCATACTTATGGACATACTTTCTCATAAACATATGAAAATTATTTACACGTTCACTGCTAAGGATGCACATGTGAGCTTGACACTGAACACTATGAGAAGCCGCCGACGCACAAACCCCTGTGTTGGCAGTATTTTCAATACACAATGCATAGCGTGCTTCGCACGCCAATTTTAGTCCTACGCGCTATGGACTTTAAAATATTAGTGATTATTACATAGAAAGGTTAAAAATAAGAAATAAGGTAATTTCTACTCATTTAGGCTATAAATGTAAAAGCGATGATAACCACCTTTATACCAGGTTTTTCGCCTTTAAACATACAAAAAATATATATATATAAAAAATACAAATTTAGCTCCTAGTATTGGAAATGCAGTGAACGTGTTAAACAGATTTGCTGTGACTTCATAATTTTCTATTAAAGTAGGAGAGGGGATACATTACGTAAAGTAGGAGAGTAACTAATGAATATTAGTATTATTAGCTAAACGAGTTTTTTTTTAAAGATGTGGTTTTTGCATATGGTAGGGTACAAATAAGCAAAATTTTATCAAAATCGTTATAGCCGTTTTTTTATAAGAAAATAATACCGGATTTTTTTGGAATTTTTTTGGCTTGTTTTTGGTTGTTTTTCAAAATGTTTCAAAATCTTTTTTCGTGCACCTATACAGGCCTAATTGACATGTTTGGTGCGAATTTGTTCGAAATCGATCGAATAGTTTTCTCTCTAGCTTTTGTATACATACAGACAGACATTTTGTCAAAAAACACTTTTTTGGACACAGGGAGTTCCAAAATGAATATTTCCACAAAAATCTCAACATCGATTTTTCTTGCGATCACTATAAAGTAAAATTATGAAGTGGTTGTATTTTTAATTATGATCTTGTATAAAACACACACGTCTTAGTTGAAGTTTGTGAATCTATATTTTACATTTTCAGTAGGCCTACTGTGAAATTTAAATTATCACTTTTGAACTGGTAAAATTTATTTTCAACTCAAGACATAGTGTGTAGTAGATAATTACATTTGCTTAGCTACACGCTCTATTCCTGCATTAACTTAATTATTTCTGTTTTGTTTTGTTTAGGTAAGGTGTTCTGACGTCACGGCTCGTAACCTAGGTGAATAAGTACATCAAGTACTGTACTCCTGTTTCTGCTGAGAAGTATGTATTTACCGCAATTACTACTTTCGGGTAATTAGGGGTGCATACTACATACAGGGTGCGATTAGGTATGCATGCGCTCACCCATTAAGGGTTTGCTGTAGTGGCGGCCATATTGGATTTTTATCCCATAAGAGCAATGTTACATTTCAAACCATTTATTACGTTTATTTTTTATCATAAAATTGTTTGCAAGGCCTTACTTTAAGCACAGTCATAATACGCATCCGTTTTGCGTTTCACACATTTTGGGTTTTTCTCATTTGTCACGTAATTGACATTTTTGAAACACCAAGTTTGAACTTTTTTCTCTACACAATAAAAATGTATAGTTAAAATTAAAACGCAAGCCGGATCCGCAATTTTTTAAAGAATATTCAGTTTTTTTTCAGCACTCAATTACAAAAGATTGATTTATAAAATGGTTTGAAATGAGGCAATGCCAAAGCGCTCAGCTGCAAGAAATTGCACAGATTAGATACGGCTATAGAAAGTGCTTGCGTCGCCGGTTGCTTTCTCGTGTACTGGAGCAGACCCTTAAGCTACCACCGTATTTTGAGAATTTTCAATACACAATGCATTGCGTGTTTCGCACGCCAACCCACATATTGGGATTATTTTCAATGCACAATACATTGCGTGCTTCGCACGCCAACCCTCATATTGGGATTGTTTTCAATGCACAATGCATTGCGTGCTTCGCATGCCAACCTACATGTTGGGATTATTTTCAATACACAATGCATTGCAATCTCTGGAACTACCGAACCAATTGAAACATTTTTTTTTTTAAATAAAAAGCTACACTATCCCTGAGTAACATAGGCTGTAATTCATTTTGATAAACTCATTTTTATTTCAATATTTGTAATTTAGTAGACAAATCTTTTTAGGTTAGGCCTAGACTGATGAACCATCACATGTATTTACATTGATTACCATAGCAACCAATTGAATAAAATAACAGATAAAACAGCTGTTTGCTCTAATATTTCCATCTACCGCTGATTTCAAACTTTGAAGCAATTATTTGTATTTCTAACTTTAAGGTTAGGTTTTTATTAAAGTGTAGACCTGAGCCTTGATGGTTCTTTTAACCTTTATTATATGCTGTTATAAAATATACGAAATAATTTGATTTGAACATTTAACATTATTTACCATCTTAGCTTTGGGGTTATTATTAATCCTGCACCTTATTATAAAGAAAACATAACATGATAACAGTATACGTATAGAAGGTCCCAACGGGGTTGGCGTGCGGAGCTTGCAGGGTTTTCCCCTAGTATTATATATAATGGATATGGCACTTGTTATTATATGAAATTTGGCATATGAAGTAATCAAAGTAATTTGAAAGAGTTGTATAGGCCTACAGGCCTTAATAAAATAATCTTAACAAATTAAGCGTCATCTTTGGAATATCGTAATCCTATAACATTAAATTATGTTCAGAGTGTTGGTCTTTGAACTGTCACTAACCAGTGCGGAGCTGAATTTATCGCCGTCCCCTGTCACACCCATGTCAAAATGTCCCCTTCCGAGGCACACTAAGAACCTGCACCTTGCTAAATAATTGCGTTACTTTCATCCTTTTCTGAGAATGTCAGTTGCGGCCGAGAGACAAACTTGTGACCCTTCGGATCCGTTTTTCCTTTTGAGGTAGAGAACCATGGTTCCTGTCATGTTCGCAAAAACTGTCCTACTGCGCTTGCGTCAGGATCAGGTCGCCGCTACCCCTACCCCGATCCAAGAACCTCTGACCCAATCAATCGTAATGTTCGGGAAAATTTAAGGGGGACATAGTAGGTAAAAATATAAAAAATCGCTTTTATAGTTTTTCTTTTTATAGCCGGGTCTTTTCTGAACATTTTCATGAACAATAAGTTATATTTTGAGTCAGAATAAATGTAGAAATTAATAGTTTTGGTTATAGTATTGTATATCAGTTTTGAAATAATTTATTTTGAATTATCTTGTTGGCCACACTGAGAACATTTATTCCCGCAGCTGATGCTTTTGTAGTTCTGTTTATGTTACATTGTAAACATACTGTGATTGTGAGATTTTTATTTAACGTATAGGCCTACTTTATTTGCGTTGTCCGAAAGTTTAGTTTTTCAAACTTTGCGCACACTTTTCCCAGGAACCATTAGGGATAATAAACTGAAATTCGTACGACGTATGACTATGCACACTTTAACGCAGGGAATTACGCTACCTAGATTACGTTTAAAAATAGACTACATATAAAAAAATCATAAATTTCTATAAACTTAATTTATTGCCAAAAGCCTTCGCTAAAGGGTGTGAGACATACCTACATATATGTACAAAATTTGAGAGTACATAAATTATCCTACACTCTAATACGAGCAATGTCTGTTTTTTTGTACGTACGAGCAATCTCGAGATCCAGCGGAAGGAATTTGTTGAAAGTTTGGGATTAGAGGCTTTTGGGTCTAAAAAATTGATTGGTGGAAACTACTACCTCAGGAAAAGTCGTATTTTTCTAAACAACTCATTTGAAAATTGAAAATTTTTAACATTGGTCTTATGGAGTTTAAAATCATTACATATGTTTATTGACTATAATAATAACAGTAATCAGCTGTTTCCTATAATATTTACATTATCAGCTGATTTCAACACTAAACGTAACTAAAACATTATTTTCACCACACTACGATGTTTTCAGCTATTTTCGGAACGTCATTTGGAGGCCGAAAGTAGCTCTTTTCTGCCCTAGGGCCGTAAAGTCAGCTGTTCGTTTATTCAATTAAAATATGAACGTATATCTCAACACAATTTCGTTATGAAATAGGCCCATATGGCAAATGATTTAATAGGTATTGAATAAAGACTAAAGATTAAAATATAAGTTAAGTTTTGTTTTTAAATGTTAGGCTGTTTTCAAACTACACTGAGGTAAAACTGTACTTTCCATAGCTAGCTAGTTTATAACCTCAAAGTTTCATTTTCATGTGTGCTAAATAAATATTCTTTTTTAATTTTATATAGTGTTTATTGTATTGTGTAGTGTGGTTAAAAATAGCGTTCGCACTACGGCCGAAAGGGTTTTGCAGCTCTCGATCGTTTCAAGTTCTCGACTCCGTCTCGAACTTGAAACACGATCTCAAGCTTGCAAAACCTCATTTTCAGCCCTAGGTGCGAAATATACTATTTTGTGCTGTTATTAACCGTTCTAAAACCCTTTTCACCAGTTTCTGCATTCTTTATATTTCTATAAAGGTAATATAACTTATCTAATGATTATAATTATTATTTGTTATTTCTAAAATACATAAACAAATTCAATTTTCAAAAAAAAAGTACTGAGCGATGCTCAAACGCCCAGCTACTCATTTATTAAATGGCCAATTGAATTTCTACTTGAACAACCTATACGATACAGCGATACAAATCCAGGAAGCCAGGGCAAATTGTAGTTTTGAGTGCGTGCAGGTAGCAGACAAGCAGTCGAAGTCTGGTAGCTGTCAGATGTTTCTTTTATTAACTGTGTTTTGTGTGTTTGTATCTTTTAACTTGTTTAATGTTAAGACAACCCGCAATCAACAAAGGATTTTCTGATGATAGGATTGAAATCCCGAAACACATCAAAATAAGACGTTAAGCCGTCAGGCTTCAACGGTTTTTGAGAAAAGTGTGCACCAAAATGGTTAATTTAACATTGCCGAGATATGGCCTGCCGAGTCCCCTTAAGATTACCCAAAAATCTGTTTGCATTTGCTTCGCCTTTGGGGCGCGTACAACGGCAAAGGCGTTAATCGCAGCGGGGTTTGTGAGTGAAGCCAGCAGAGAGCGTAGCCCTCTAGTTTATAAGTAATTAAATAATTGGTTTCATAAACGCAGCATTTTATGCTCCAGCTGTTTACGAAGACTAGATGACGGCAATTCTAGATCACAGATACGGTAAAACCTCATTAATTAGGGCTCTAAGTAGTCCGGATAATTGAAAGTCCGTATTAAATGAAATAACCTTAATATGAACAGAGGTACATAATGAAACACCCTTTATAGAAAACGAACATGTATTTTGAGTTTAGTTGTATGTACAGACAACACGTTAATTCATAAAACATGTAGAAAATGTATTACACTGTGAATATGAAAGGTCCATTCTGTGGACTACTAGTTTAGAATGGCTTATTCCAAATTTAGCTGAATGTAATTTTTAAAACCTGTAGTCAACCGGCTGTCCGGATTAAGCGAAGTCCGTCATAATGGGGTCCGGATTAATGAGGTTTTACTGTACTTTCGAACGGTTGTTATTTTCAAATACTTTAAACTGATGATGACAAACGACTCAATAATAAAAACAATCAATAACTTTAGACAATGTGTTAAATTTCCCATCTTAAATACGCTCTGTAGTTTATCCAATACATTCTCGTAAACGTGTAAATTATTTAGAAGCAGACCAAAAAATCAAATTTTAAATTCGATCCGTAAGATTTTGTTTTTAGAATGAGGTTAAATGCAGCTTTTGCTTTTTGTTTCGTATATTTAATTAGCGTTTTGGAATAATTGCGTAGAGAGACATCTGGCGGACGAAATCCAAACCGCACTCTAATTTATAGACCCAATTAGGTTGGGGAAACCAGATTCTCTTGTTACAGCATCTTGAAACAAGCCAGGAAACACTTTGATAGTCGTATTACAAGACTCGGCGACCGTAGCTGTCGATAAAATAGCAAATCTCTTCCTCGTCGGTTAACACGTAATGGGCAGAGTAAAAGGAATTCCGCAGATATAAATCGTTTAAAATGAACGGCAACACTTTTCCTGTTTAGTTAGTGATGGTTAAATATAAAATCCCGTAGCTTGAAACTAAACACTGATGCGCCATTTTTAAATGTTAACCTCTATTGAGAATTTTTTTTTTAAAGTCTGGTTTAGTAGACGAAGCGAATCCTAATTATGATAGCAATCAAAAACATTTTTATTGCTACTGTTTGAATTACCAATAAATAAATTTTACCGCTACGTTTGTCAATGTTGATCTGAATAAATAAAACATTTGTGCCACTCAAAGGTAAAATGTTCTTTCGCCCCTTCTATTTTCGTCGTGTACTCCTTTTTACTTTCTCCACCCTATACGTAGTATATGGAGAAAGTATTGTTTTCGTAAAAATGTTCGAATTTGAATTTGCAGTTGAATTATCTGTTTTGGTGCTCCCAGAACCCCAAAAAGTTGTTTAGTGCAATTATCTGTGTTGGTGCTCCCTGAACCCAAAAATATTTTTAGTGGAATTTTTTGTTTTGGTCCTCCCTGAACCCAAAAAAGTGTTTATAACGTGGTGTCTGTCTGTCAGTGTGTCAGTATGTATACACGACCAGAGAGGACACTATTGGTCCGATTTTCATGAAATTTGGTATGTAGGTACTAAACCCTAATATCTCCAGGCGTTTTTTTCATTTTTTGGAATTTCTAATTTTTAAGGGTAATTTACCCCTAAAAACCCATAAAAAACGACAAAAATGCAAATTTCTCAAAAACGGCTCTAACGATTTTGATCAAATTTTCAGTATTTATAGTGCTTAAGATGCCAAACAAAATGACACCACCCGCTTTTATCAAAACTTCGGCGTTTTATAATTATGGGGAAATGTTAAAAAATAAACAAGTTTATGTTGTCAATCTAGCATCGCGGCGACGGCCGCACGAGGTAGCACAACTGTAGAGAGCACGGCCACTAATTCAAAGGTCGCGCGATCGAATCCCGCCTGGGACAATAATTTTTTTATACGATTGACGTAGGTAGAATATTATTTTTTTTGTTTTGTTCTAAAAAGTAGTAAATAAATGATTAAAAACAATATTATTTTGACTACAGTAAGTTGGGAGAAAGTTTGTGTCAGTTAACTGATACCGTTTATTATTATTGAAATTATAGCCTCGTACAAAACTAAAGCGAAATCGACGACATTTTCGTACATGAAAGGTGAAACGGAATTAGATATTATGCACAATAGAGGAAATAGATATTTTTACTTTTAGGTCGTGTGATATGGGAACCAATTCTTGAAAGATAGTCCTCTTGTATCTTGTAGAAATCGTAAACCTTCTTACAAAATTATTGCGGTCAGAAATTCTCTATAAGTGCATTTAAAAAACCAAATGTAAACACTTTAAAAAATGTGCACTCCCACAAAACTGTTTAAAAGAATACAAAATGTCTTCTACACACCATCGTAGCTTTTTTAATATACAGGGTGACAATTAAGTCTTCGGACGATATAAGGAAAATTTTAAGGTAGATGTGATTGAGATACCTACTCTTTGTAAAAATACTATTTTATTAAGATTTCAAAAAAATTATCCGCCATATTGGATGCGCCATTTTGAATGTAACTTTGTTTTTTTAAATAGGAAGGTGGTCATGTGATACATAATTTCGATGTAGAATTTCAAGAAAAAACCAACGGTGAAATTTGCACATCCATTGTCTTTAACCGTTAAAAAATGGCGGCCAAAAACAACGAAATCGTTTTTTCCGATTTTGCCCCATTTTGCTGTACTATTTTTGTTTTAATATTAATTATTATCACATATATTATTTCTTAAGGCCATTTTTTTGTCGGTACGCCATAACTTCCTTAATACATCATCAAATTACACGAATGAGGCATAATTTTAAAGCTTTCCTTAACCGCTACACCAGAAAAATATACAAGATACAATTATACGAAAAAATACAAAAAACAGAAATAAAGAATCCGAAAGTAACAGTGATGTAAGATCAAGTAAGTTTTAGGGATATTTTCCTGGCGTTGGCAACACTGATGATAATAATACCTAGCTGGAGAGCTGCCATTACGCCACTACATTGCTAATTTTAATTAATTGTATATTTAGTGTCGCATAGTATACGCACTATACGATACTAAATATACGGTGTGTACTTTAATTAAGTGGGATTTAAGTAAGTTAGAATGCGAATGCTTCGCACGGGTCAGCTAGTTCTTTTTGGATTCAGAATTAAATAAGCTTTCAAATGATATGCCACACAACGATATTTGGTTAAACCACTCGAAATCAATTATAAAAAATGAAAATGGCTGTAACTCAAAATTTTTAAATACTCCCAAATGTGTATAGAAGGTTCCAAAGGGGTTGGCGTGCAGAGCACGCAGGGGTTTCCCCTAGTAGCCTATATTTTAGGTGGAATACAAAAATCTAAAAAATATCAGATTTCTGATCACAATTTTGTATTAAAAAAAATAATATAACTTACGTAAATTTATTTTTGTTCTTTCCGTTTGCATTTTTATTTTACAAAAAAGAGCTTATACAAAATATAAAAATCATTTTTTGTAATGTCTGGAAAAGTAAACGAATTTATACACAAAAAATGTTCAAAATCAAGAGAAATTTGAATTTTTTGTATGTGGGCTTTTTCATTTCTTTAAATTTTATTTTTTAATTTAATTTTAATTATTTGTCCAAGCTAGACCTTGTTTGAAAGGCTACATCATTTTGAAAATTTAAAAAGTTTAGTAATAGTATGAAAAAAAAATCTGGAAATTGGTTGACCGTGCAGGCCAACCCTAGAACTTCCCGCTTAGTTTGAATTTTAAACGCTTAAAATGAGTTTTTTTGTTAAAATACCAAAAAACGAAAATTTGTGAATTTTTAAACAACGATAACTTTTGAATGCGTCGTTCGATTTTCATTTTTTAAAAAGTATTCTACGCAGTTTTTAAAGCACAAAAAGAAAATGTACAGGTTTATATTGATTGGTTGAGAAATCTGGAAGATATGTTTAAAAAAATACCAAAAAACGAAAATTTGTGAATTTTTAAACAACGATAACTTTTGAATGCGTCGTTCGATTTTCATTTTTAAAAAAGCATTCTACGCAGTTTTTAAAGCTCAAAAAGAAAATGTACAGGTTTGTATTGATTGGTTGAGAAATCTGGAAGATATGTTAAAAAAATACCAAAAAATACCAAAAAACGAAAATTTGTGAATTTTTAAACAACGATAACTTTTGAATGCGTTGTCCGATTTTCATTTTCAAAAAAGCAGTCGACGCAGTTTTTTAAGCACAAAAAATGTATACATGGTTTTGTTATGATTTTTTCGCACGCTTTAAAGTTATTTTTAAAAAACATAAAAATTCCAAAAAAAATTTAGGTTATTTTTTTAAATTTCTTCGGATTGGTTCGATGGATTAACTCTCAAATCTAATCAGATCTAAGTTTTGATACACCCTTTCGGATGACATGTCGTAGAATTCAATCGGTTGATTCGTTTTTGAGAAACTGTACGACAAAAATTTATTTACACACATACATCCACACACACACACACACACACACACACACACACGGTCGGACACCTCGGCGGGAATAGTCAGAATGGCTTCCTGGGACCTCAAAACGTGGAGATTTAATGAAAACTCGACTTTCGAAAATCGGACCGAAATCAATAACTTCCCTTTATTGGTAGCGGGAAGTTAAAAATACAAAAACCAAACCTGAAACAGGACCAAATAAAAACTTGTTTGAAAATATTTACTTAAAATTATCTTTATAATTTTATAACACTCAACCTATGTTTAAATTTGAAATTTCTTCAAAAAGAGCACCCGCACCCTAAAAAATAAGCAACAGTCTTGTGCGAAACAGTCTTGTGAAATAAGCATTTTTTAAATTATTAATTTTGTTTGTTTCCTTTTTCTTATCTTAGTTTTGAGTTGTATGGCAGTTATGTATAAATGTATATTAGCGTATGAATGACTTGATTTTTGTATGCTGTTGAATATTTCTGTGCATAGCTGCAATTCATTTGCTGGCACACAATTAAAAAAAATTATGTGCTAGATATGAATATGATTTCATAAAAATAGTTAAATTTGGTTTAGGTATAGAAATGTTTCAGCAAGGTCAAAATCCCTTTCTAAAAAGGTTCCTAATACTTTACAGATACATAGGTTTCTTAAAAGATAAAATGTTCATATTTCCGTTTGCCATAGCGACTGTAACCAAACGTGAATATACTTCCGTTAAGTGTTTTATTTTAATACGATAATTGAACTGTCTAAAAACCTAACGAGCCTAGGAAATTCCAAAACACACACCCGTGATAGATTGTTTAAAATAGGTTCGGTGGTTTCAGTTTACCTGTTTATAATAGCACAGTTAAGACTAACAATATTTCGACGAAACTCACCTGTATTGTTGCCATACTGGACTGACTACCAATCATAACTCTGCCCGCGGTATATATACACCGGCCTGGACCAGGGAAAGCGGTTGCATCACTGTATGCCATTCTCGATGATTGGATCAACTCGGTGTTAAACTGAGGGTGGAAAAAATTTGAATTTCAAAACAGTTTGATGATTGATAACGTTAATACGGCGAGACGGAACTTCAATAAAACATTTTAAAAGAAATTGATTTTTTATACTAATTTCACATTTGTCGATTTACATAAAACTTTTTTTAAACCCATCCTAGGAAGCATTTATACAGCCCGAACTGTTGGCTCAATAACTGTTGGTTCTCATTGTTGCAAATTATTGTTCAACGAAAGCCCTCTTGTTTGTTAGGCTACAAGTTCTCATTTTGAAGTAATGTTTTTAACCCCCGACGTAAACAGATGGGTATTATAAGATTGACGTGTATCTGTGTGTCTGTCTTTGGAATCGTAGCTCCCAAACGGATGAACCGATTGTGATTTAGTTTTCTTTTAAAGGTGACTTGATCGAAAGTGTTCTTAGCAGTGATTCAAAAGAAAATCTGTTCAGGTGTTCGGGGTAAGCTATTGCAGTGACCCTTATGGTAAGATCTAAGATCGGGAGTAGTAAATGAACACTGATCATGGTCCCCAGAACACGTTTTGGAAATTTATCGATGAAAATAAAAATAAATCTGACACATATTCTAACATGTTTATTTATTATTTTTAATTCCTCCAGCTATGTTTGTAAATAAATTTATTTAACATATTTTTAAAAAAAACCCTCAAATTATTGAATTTGTTTATGATTGCACATTAAAAATTATATATAAATGTTCGCACTCTAGCGACCGCATTTTAAGTCCGATTTGGTCCAAATTTGGTACACATGTTGGTTGTCTACATCGCTCGGACAAGTTCGTTAGGCAACAGCAGGAAGCACATTTTTTGACCGGCAGTAACTATTTTTTGAGATTTTCCTACAAGAATGGAACGTTTTTAGAGTTTTTTCTAAAAGAAAATAATGTAGGATATTATTCGGCATGTTTTGTTTTTTACGCCACCTTTTATAGCTCGCTCGGTCCCCCCAAATCGATCAAAACGTAAAATATCATAAAAGTACCCGGTTCAAATCAATCCACGTGGTATAATCAGTATAACAACAGCTAACTAACTTTACTGATTAATCTAAAAATAGACGTAGAGGCAAGAGTGAAAAGGCGCCAAACTATCTGAACGAGTGAGTTGTGGGAATGACGACTTCAATTAACGAAATGAATCGATTCCTTATTCGGTTCTTGTAATTCAAATCAATAATAAAAATCGTTACGCGCATTACTAATCTATGTACATACACTCATGGGCAGAGGGGGACCAAGCCCCCCCACCCTAGCTCCTAGGGAAAGGGAAATATTATTAATTATAGTCAGGTCATTTTCTTTAAAGAGATTAGTACTAAAATATGTTTTAAATGTTATGTGCCGTTTGATTTTACGTATACTTATTTTATTTTATACAAGAGTTCAAGCATGAGCTGCTGGGTCACTACTTGGTGCGGCCTCTAGGAGTGTCATAGGTCTTTATGTATTCACTGACGATGTAAAGGTACAGACTCAATGCTGTGTGGGTTAATATTTTACATGAACAGCCAAATTCGCTTCCCAAATTTAAGAAGTTTCCTTGGGGAGTTCTAAAATATAACTGGACTCCTTTTGTCGAAGGATGGGAGGGTACTCCTTAACGCGTTCACTGCTACGCAAATTTCGTATTTCCTATGCTAGGAGCTGACCTTTTATTTTTATAGAATAAATGAGTAGAAATTACTTTATTTTTTATTTTTGAACCTTTCTACGTAATAATCACTAATATTTTAAAGCGGACGCACATGTGCATCCATAGTACATAGATGTAAAATTGGCGTGCGAAGCACGCAATGCACTTTTTATTGAAAATACTTAGAGTACTGGGGTTGGCGTGCGAAGCACGCATTGCAATGTGTATTGAAAATACTTCCAGAATAGGGGTTGGTGGGCGAAGCACGCACTGCATTGTGTATTGAAAATACTCCCAATATGGGGGTTGGCGGGCGAAGCACGCAATGCATTGTGTATTGATAATACTCCCAATACGGAGGTTCCTTAGCAGTGTGAACGTGTTAAGCCCCATACCCCGGTCTAAACCCCCCCCCCCCCCCCCTAGAAATATCATATTTGCGCCCACGCATACACTTGTTTCAATGATGTAGATTCATCTTGTACAGTTAGCTAAGTGCATTAGATGGGACGCTAGTAAGTGCATGGGTACATGACCGGGATCCGTATAATGTTTATTACCAAGGCTACGATCGAGTGTAAGAGTGTAAATGCATCGAGACATGACCATCCACTCGTTCGGAACGGCTGACCTTCTCAAGGTCTTTCATTCAGATCTCTTCTAGACTCGGTTACTGATTCATAGCTGGGTA
>JAGFPH010002208.1:0-17834 GCA_018207615.1 Philaenus spumarius
TCAAAGTCTTAATTTCAATTTGACAATTAGTCTATACTAGGGGAGACACCTGCGTGCTACGCACGCCAACCCCCAATGGAACCTTCCAAAAAAATATGTTATGTTTTATTTATAATAAAAGTGTAGGATTAATAATAACCTCAAAACTAAGATGGTAAATAATGTTAAATGTTCAAATCAAATTGTTTCGTATATTTTATAACATCAGTTATAATAATGGTTAAAAGAACCAGCAAGGCTCAGGTCTACACTTTAAAACACTAACCTAAAAGCTAGAAATACAAAAATAATTGCTTCAAATTTTGAAATCAGCTGTTAATGGAAATATTGGAGCAACCAGCTAAGTTATATTACGGTATCAAATCTGTTATTTTATTCAATTGGTTGCTATGGTAATAAATGTAAATACATGTGTCATCGGTTTATCATTCTAGGCCTAACCTAAGAATTTTTTCTGTCTAATTTACAAATATTGAAATAAAAAATGTTTTTATCGAAATTAATTATAGCCTATGTTACTCAGGGATAGTGTAGCTTTTTATTAGTAAAACTATTTTTTTAATCGGTTCTGTAGTGCCAGAGATTACCCCCTACATACAAAAAAAAAAAAAAAACTTTACCTCTTTATAATATTAGTATAGATCAAATGTTTTAATGTAAACTACAGAACAGCTGTTTTATGTTTTTAATTTATTTATTTAATACCAAATGTTTTAATGTAAACAAAGCAGATGTTTTAAAATTCTCAGGTATTTCTTATGGGGATTTTTAGTTTTTCGGGGACCCCAAAAACCCCTTAGTTTTTAATTTTAGAAAAAACTTATATTTTTCCCTCGTTCCTTGAATCGATACCTTTAATTTGATACCCCTCCCATCATCCTCCGATTTACCAAATTCCCACAATTTTGAATCTAAAATTTCGCTTACAGAATTATATATAATGATTTGATACCCCTCCCATCATCCTCCGATTTACCAAATTCCCACAATTTTGAATCTAAAATTTCGCTTACAGAATTATATATAATGATGATGATTCTTGGTTAGAGTACTATAGATACACTATCTGCAGTGGGTCAAAATTATCTGCATTAGTATTAGTGTAAAGTCCTTTCATAAACAAAAGAATCATACAAATCTAAGCAGTAGTAACTGCTGATGAACCATAAGAAATAAACGGTACCAGAAACTGGCACATAATTTCTCACACACATATTTAAATTATTAAACAGATTCACAGTGACTTCATAATTGTATTAAAGCAGGAGGGGGGATACATTAAAGTAGCAGAGTAACTAATAAATATTATTATTAGCTAAACGAGAATTTCTAGAAAGAAGCGGTTTTTTGCATATCCTATGGTAGAGGATACATTAAGGGCTACAAATAAGCCAAATTTAATCAAAATCGTTAGAGCCGTTTTTTATTAAAAAAATAGTAACTGATTTTTTGGCCAAAAAGGGGGTTGTTTTTCAAAACCTTTTTTCATGCATCTATATACAGGCATAATTGGTACAAATTTGTTCGAAATCGATCGAATAGTTATCTCTTTAGCTTTGTATAGCCTATATGTATACAGACAGACATTTTGTAAAAACCACTTTTTTGGGCTCAGGGGATCCCAAAACGGATATTTTCACAAAAATCGCAACATCGATTTTTTTGCAATCGCTATACTTTCTCTATACTATAGTATAGTGAGAAAGAAAATAGGGTTGTTTTAAATATAAAACAGTTTACTTATGGCCTACATTTTAGCTTCAGCCCAGTCCGCTACAGGTGTGGAAGTCATAGTTTCGTCTCTGGGACAAATATAGAATTTTAGAGTCTATAATACTTTTATTCAAAAACTATATGCCTTCTTAATACACTTAGGCTGGGTTGCATCAACCGGGATCAAATACCTAGATCAGTAAATCCTGGATCAATTATTTGATCCAGGTATGGTGCAATTGAAACAACCCATCAAAGTAGTTGATCCTGGATCAAATACAACTTTGATCCTAGATCAAAACTGATCCTGGTTGGTGCAACTCAGCCTTAGTTGAGTTGTCCTAATGCAAAGTGAATTTTAAAATACCTAATACAGGCAAATTTTGAATTATTAAGGCTTATTTAAGGAACTAAACGACACGAAATTATAAATATGTTCATACATATTTGTTATCACCATTCCGACTATTGATTAATACTAAATATATTAATATGACTTACAGCCTCAATAGTCAATATTTCATTTTTTTTTAATTTCGCACTACGGCCGTTTCTTCTGTTCGCCCATTAACGCGTGCTTGCTTTGTAGTTCCCGTTGTCATTATTTAAAAATAGGCTACACAATTAGGCCTATACGAACACATAATACGTAACACATTTTATGTAGGCTATACATTTTATTTTTATTTTCTTCGTGTAGGCCCACGGTCACAATGCGTACTGTCACTGTTGTCTACCTGTATTAATGGTTTGGAGAGAGGGGTTCTTATAGCCTATAGGGGTTATTATAGTATCGTAAATTAAGTTGGAGTCGAATTTTAGTTTTTCGATAAAAGATGAACTAATATTGCTTTTAGATTGTTTGTATATTTTGAACATAATATAAACTGTTTAAAACATAGGCCTACTATATGCCCATTTTAAATACGCAGCTAAGCTGATACGAACATTTTCGACCAGAGAAATTATTGTTGTTGCCAACACAATAATCAGCTGTTTACTATTTGTTTGGAAGCTATTTTATAAAAATTACGTTTCCAGTAACAGCTGATTTCATACTTTCAAAATAATAATTTGTGTCTCTAATTTGTAGATTAAGTTTTTATATAGGCGAAGGCCTAAGTCATACTAGTAATGTATGTAAAAAAATAATTCAATAAAACCAAATTTAAACTTCTTACAATAGATAGGCCTATAGTCTTTACAAACAGCCATGCGCTCTAAGCCATAAAATCGACCCTCGCTACCACACGCGCAGACACACTCACACGGCCTTGTAGTGGCGGCCATCTTGGATTTTTATCACGTAAGAGCAATGTTAAATTTCAAACCATTTATTTCGTAAATTTTTTATCATAAAATTATTTGCAAGGTCTCATTTTAAACACAGTTACAATACGCATCCGTTTTTCATTTTAGTTTATTTTTGAAGTGATAACTTCTATTGGCCCGTTGGGCACTTTCGACTTGGCTATGTTTTCGAAATCTCGCGTCACGCCAGATTTCTCGCGAGATCTTGCATCACGCCAGATTTCCCGCGAGATCTCGCATCACGCCAGATTTCTCGCGAGATCTCGCGTCACGCTTTTGTTTAGACACAAGTCAGATCGTGGAGAGGGAATATTATTAATACATTATTTACATTTATTAGCATAGCAATCAAATTAACACATAAGAATTAGTTAATATAATATAACAGCTGATTTCGCCCATCATCTGTAATTCTTAAACAAAACCCAGCGTAGATTATATTTTGGGGTTATGTTTAGAACTTCAACCATTAAAATTTCTTGTGATGTTAATTTTCTTATATATTAGTTATACAACTAATGTAGGCTTCTATAACTATAAGTTATATGGGCTTCTACACGTTATAAGATTTGCTTTGGGGTTATAAACTGTATATAAAACTAACCTTTGATCATCAATATATTGTTTATACAAATTTAAAGAAGGATACCTACTGTTTAACTTCGCAAACATTCGTACATCTTTGTATAACATATTTGATTATTAATTTCTTTACTGTAATATTAACAACTTCTAAATCATTTGATCTATCAACATGAAATAAAAGGTAACTAAAAGATAATATTTTTACCTTTCTTTAAATATATAATAACGGATATAAATAAACAATTTGAACAAATAGGCCTACAGTTTTATAATCCTTATAATTGTACACATTTACCGAGTTAAAAATCCCCGTAGTCATAGAAGTTATCACTTCCAACGTGTGGTCTTAAGCACACCCAGTTAATTTTTTTTTAATACTTTTTTTTTGTTATGTAATTGACATTTTGTAAGTACAAAGTTTAAGTTTTTTCCTAAAACAATAAAAAATTTATAATGAAAAGTAATTTGCAAGCCGGATCCGAAATTTTATAAAGAATATTCAGCACTCAATTATAAAAGATGGATTTATAAAATGGTTTGAAATGAGGCAATGTCAAAGAGCTCAGCTGCAAGAAATTGCACTGTTTAGATACGGTTATAGAGAGAAGCGCTTGCGTTTCCGGTTTCTTTCTCGTTTACTGGAGCAGACCCTTAAGGCTCGGCTCCTTACATTCAAAACGGCGAAGTTGGGTACCAAAATTTCAATGTTAAATAACCAAAACATACCTTCACTATTAAGCATATATATTTTTTTTTTCAAATAACGAAAGCTGTATTTTTTAAGTAAAATAGATTGTGGGTGTTGATTGCTAAGGTTTTTTGCAATATCTCTTTTTGCAACCGAGTAAAAAATTAATAAAATTTACTACTTTTTACTATTTACATCATATGATATGATATATTATATGAAAACAGTAACACGGTTTTTGAAAGAAATGTATTCGGCAATCAACATCCGCATATGACAGTACTTCAAAATGAAACCAAATTTTGAAATTTATTCCACGAATTAACGGAAAAAAATTACTTATTCTGTAGCATTGCTGTTATGGGAATCAGATTCAATATGGCGGACAGGGTAGATTCAATATGGCTTAATGGTTCTCCTATAAATCACCAACTAGCCCTTGTGCTACAAAATCACATTTTTCTAACCGTTAAAATTACTTAATTTTTACTCTAATTACTGAACTCTAAATATTATTCCTCCCAAAATGGCTGTTTGAACAGACTATATTGTTTAATATTTTAACAAATTAAACAGAAGGTATAAATATAATGCGAATACATGTTTCTTTGTTATTTGATAAACTAAGCAAATTTTGTTAATTATCCTTTCTACCACAACTTATGCTAAATATATAACGGTGATTTGGATTCTATAAAAATAATTCGATCACGCAGCTGAACCGCTGACGTGAGTTGAACTAATTTCCAAAATTAAGTTTACATTGTTTTACAGTTTAAAGTAACTATTTAGGAAATTTGTCTATTCACAAAAGCGCTGAATGGCTGCTTGCGTGTACGAAATATATTAGTACAATTTGTTTGCACCTCACCCTCCAGCCCCGGCTTAAGCGGTGCTTCTTTCCGCTCGCTTTCCGTGTTTGCACGTTGATTTTGCGGCCTCAGATTAGGGACTACGCTTTGCGGTTTGCATCTAAGAAATTAAAAGGATAATACTTTATCAATTGTGTCTTACATTTTAGGCCCTAAGATTGACAGTTTTATAGAACTTACTTTACACATAATTACGTAAATCAAGATGTAAATAAACTTTTGGGAGAGGTTGTTTACTGTATCAGTTGTTACATGTTCCACTTTGGTTAAATCTACAATTATTGCTTCACTATTGCAGAGCCCAAATAGAAAGTACATTCCACGTAGGTTCTAATTTCAGATTGGGTATAACCGTTTTCAAATTTCACCTTATTTCCGTATAATCGCCTCTCTGTAATATTAGAATAAAACATCATTACTCATTACGTTACGAAATAGGTGTTACAAATGTTCTATAGGCTATAGTCGATACTTCGGTTCTGTCTTTAGATTCGACAACTCCCCAGCATTGTCAATCGAGTAACTTTCGTTGGAGTGTTTTGGATTTTATTTGTAGGCCTACTCGTTTTTTTAGACAAGAGAGACACATTCCAAAGTTTCCACAGTCCAGTATTCAGGGCCGTGCTTTTGGCCCCTTTAGGGTCTTTTGGAAAACTAATTAAAAGAAAGTGCGACCTTTTACACTTTGATTTAAACTTAGGATTGAGAACCATACGAAAGTAGTGGGGAGAGGGGGCTCGCCGCGCACTAGGCCAATCAGGAAGGGACAGTTGTCATAGCGTCCGATGCACCCCGTGTTGCCAGATTTCTTTTAAATTACTTGGCATTGCAAACAGGTGAAATCCGATCTGTTTTTATAATCCTGGAACCAATTGCTTGATGAGTGATTATAATCATGGCAACAATGCGTCGAGGCCTCCCCACACCAACGAAATCGGCCGATTATAAAGCAGTTTAAATCAAACTAAAGACATATTTCCAGAATACTAATGACTAGTTAATATAATGTTAAAAATAGCGAACAATGTACATACACTTCTAAATCAACCATCCTAACATTAAATATCGTTTGAGTTTACAAACTTTGTTAGTTGTAATAGTTGTGTCTTAAGGGAGAAAAGTAATACTTTGCCCCCCCCCCTCCCGAAAGAAAATGTTACCACACGAGCTCAGCAAGGGTGACTAAGATACTTTCTTCCCGTAAATCACACAACATTTTTCTCCAGCTATAGCTTTAGTAAATAATTTGCATTTTACTGTGGAACAAACGTCATTAAAACATCGACATTCTATTTACAAAAAAACAAAAAACAAAATGAGGTTATGCCAAGAATACACCGACACTGAAGTTCATTGATGCATTGTTGTTTCAACAGTTGTTTTACAAACATATGATTTAGGGCGGAAAAGTGTCGGTATAAAATGCATTGTGTATACGTTCCAGCCCGCCTATAGGCGTACGACAAAACAAACTCAATGCTTTTTATAGGGCCACTTTTCCGCCCCCGGATGATAAGCGGTTCTTTCTACCCTATTAAGGTAGAAAAGACCTCTTAAAGTAGTAGCTGAGAAGGAAAATAATATGTTCGTGCGTTTTCTTATTATTTTAGAAACGTGCTACGAAGGTGCTTAGAATGTACTCAGCACATTCAAACAGAATACAGAGAGAACATGCTGGACCAGGAGTACTCACCAGGATTCCAAGGAGAGCCAGGCCCTTTTTACCAGGATTTTCTAAGGGCCGCAATAGGCCTACGATATTTGGAACAGTATTTCGAACGACCTACTTACTATCAAAATTTTAAAATATTTTGTTATATGGTGTCAGTGGCGTAGCGATCATGGAGCAGCCTTGGCCTCGAAAAATTGTTGAAATATTACATTATGATGCAACGTGTGGAATAAATACGTCATCAGGAGTCAAGCGCAAGATTTTTAGAGCGAGTAGTAGCATAGATCATGAATAATAAATAGATCATGCATCCATACGAGGGTTGTGTGCCGGAAAAAAGGTGTTCGCGAAAATAGTACATGATCGCGCCGCGAGGTAGCGCTAGGGAGAAAGCATTGTAAGCATTGGTGTTTCCAACCAGCTTCCTTCGTTTCCCCAATAGATAGCGCCAAAAAAGTCGAATTTCCAGTGGAACAAAATATTGCATTGGATCGGAGTTCTATTAGGTTATCCAAATTCCACTGGAAATGCTTTCTCCCTAGCGCTACCTCGCGGCGCGATCATGTACTATTTTCACGAACAACTTTTTTCCGGCACACAACCCCCTTATGGATGCAAGATCTATTTATTATTCATGATCTATGGTAGTAGGTGCATGCTCATGACTGGTTGTTGTGACAAGAACTAGTTAGTAGGACCAACCAGGTTTACGGACTGGCCTGGATGAGAGGCATTGAGCACAGAGTAGTTAAACCCGGCTGGAGGCTACACCACAGTTGTTCTGCGCAAAGCTTAAATTATTTATCACTATAATGAGTGCTGAGGAGTAACAAAAACATGTCATTTATAGTAGGGGTAAAAACTAGGTAAATAGGACCACCAGTTTTCCCGATATTGTAAATACAGGCTTAAGTTATCCTACTAACATTGCCAGTGACTTCTGCAAGTGCAGAAAGGTCTTTTTCTAAGTTAAAAATTAGCAACACAATGTCGCAAAAACGTCCGAGTTGTTTGGCAACAATATCTATAGACCGAACGAGAGCAAGGAGTGTAGATTTTAGTAGTATGATAACTACATTTGCAGCTGAAAAGTAAAGGCAAAAATTATTTGAAACAGCCGTAAATGTAAAGTTTTTTTTCGGTTTTTCATTGTGTGAGTAAAAACAATTTGATAATATCATTTATTCATCTAAGTTAACGTTATATTATAAGCTAGGGGAAACCCCTGCGTGCTACGCACGCCAACCCCGTTGCAACATTCTATAGACATAATTATGTTATGATTTTTTATAATAAAGGTGTTGGATTAATAATAACCCCAAAGCTAAGACGGTAAATAATGTTAAATGTTCAAATCAAATGATTTCGTACATTTTATAACAGCAGTTATAATAAAGGTAAAAAGAACCAGTAAGGCTCAGGTCTAACCTAAAAGTTAGAAATTAGCTGTAAATGGAAATATTAAAGCAAACAGCTGTTAACTGTTATTTTACTCAATTGGTTGCTATGGTAATAAGCGTTAATACATGTGTGGATTTATCAGTCTAGGCCTAAACTAGACTAAAAATAAAAAAATGGTTTTATCGGAATAAATTATAGCCTACACTGAAAAAACTCTATCCTTGCAGCAACACAATTAATGTTGCGGTAAAAGAAATATTTGTTTACGGGTCAGCAGGGTGTAGTTAGCTTTACTGTTAAAGTAAGCTACTGTTGATCTCTTGATATTATAGCAATGTTATTAACTTAGCAGCAAATGTAAGTTCAACAGTAAGCCTAATGTTTCTATGACATTAAGGCACTACTAACTATGTCGCAAGGCTAGTTAATGTAATAGTGAATATAAACTAATGTAGTTATAACATTAGGTAGAGTGTTTAATATTGTAGTGTTCCTTTACTGGTAAGTTAGTTGTTATTGTCACAAAAATAATAAAATTAGGCAATACATCTACAAAATATTACACTCATATTAGTTATTGTAATCATAAGAGTAATTGCTCTGAGTGTTTCGGTATAACAAACGTCCTTGCAAGGTTAGTTGATGTAGTGGTGAACTTCATACTAATAAAGTTCTAACACTAGTTAAGATTGTAATTACTATATAGTTTGTTTATTGTAACAATAGTTATTTTTGTCACAACAGAAACAGCTTTTCTTAACTCCGATATTTTATTTCGAAATTTGTCGACAAGCTTTCCCCTGCATACTAACTGTCGAGGTCCTCCAGTTAGAGGAGGTACATAGTAAGAGTTCTGGAAAAAATAAAAATTAAGTGTAAGATAACTATAAAATATATTATATAATATACATAATTATTAATGTATGTAGTTATTGACATAGTAAAGGACATAACATTTTTACTGTATCTTAAAATAAAGAATTCAAGCTTTAAATTACAACGTTTAAAAATGTTTACCTAAATTTTATGTTTAAAGCTACCGTATTTGATAATGAGTTCATTACTTTTAATTTAATGAATTACTGCGACATTTCCCACTGAAGATGGATATTTATTATCTTGAGTAGTAGTTAAGCTAGTTTGAAGTAACTTTTTTGTTAGTAAAAAACATTCTCAGTTTTAATAATTAGTTAACAGGGGTTGATCCGTTGATCAATACAATACTCGTAAACATCGTAAATTATTTTAAATACATAAATTATTTTAAATATCAGAATAATTAGTTCTGATAAAAGTAATCAAAATTCATTATCCAAATATTTGTATATGCTATTTTTAGGTTTTTGAAATACATCAAAATATTTACAAAATAATAAAATTAGGCTCTGTCATTTCAAATGTAAAAATTCCTAAAACAATTCATGTTAATTGACTGATGCCATTAGCAGTCTAAATGAGGCTTTAATGGAAAAGTACTTCTTAAAAACCACTCCTACATATTAAAAATTCATTCACACATTTTTAAACAGCTAAACAACCAAACTGAATCTTTTAGAATATTTTTTTAACAAATCGTTAATTTGTTGTAAGATGTAGTTGTTATTAATAAATATTTTAGCGAAATGCCTGACGTATATAAATTAACAATTATGTTATTTTGTTAATTTTCTTTTTTTGAGCCTTATATTTTTACTTGAAAAGATATAATATGAATTAATTGTCTGTAGTTGTATGTAGTAATGTTAAATCAGTTAAATGGAAGTTAGGTACTAAAAAATAAGTTCCTTTACATGGATTTCCTTCATATTGGATAGGGCAAGTATATCTATTTCATTTTCTGAAATGAAAGTATATTATTTTATAATAAACTAATTATGTGTAAATAGATTACTAAAATGAATTTTAAATATTTACCAGAATGATTATTAAAACAATAATTTAAAATATATAGAAAATAGATTAGTTGTATATCTTTAAAATAGTATGGCAAAGTTATGTATAACTTCAGGCAACCTCCCATAACCTGTAATGAAATTTTAACATTGAATATATACCGTATTTATTATGGTAGTTTTTAAAATTACTGCATCTAATTATAATACTGTATTAACTTATGTATTTACCTGAACTTACCTTTAAAAATTGTAATATAATTTTGAAATCCCCATGACGTCAACAAAGCTTCTACATGTATGTATAAAGATCCATGTATGTTGAAAAACAAGAAGATCGAAAACGAAGCAGTTTAGTTATAGCTGTTTGATGTGGTCTTCGTTGTTACTTGTTAGTCTACCGAGTACTGAAGAGAAACTGAATTCGAATATCGTAAAAACGTGAGAAACTGTAATTGTGGACAGGGTAACTCTAAAACAGGAAAAGGCTACCGTCTTTAAGGATGTACAACGGATGTAACCCAGTTCACTGCATAAATAACCACCTTTATGCCTTGTAAGTAAGCTAACATTGTGAACATATTAAGATATTGTTTTCATTCCGTTTTTTAGATGTATATTACGTTAGATTTACCTTATAGTTACATTAACTAATTTAGTGACTACAATCATCGCCTTTACGTATATTAAATTAACTATGGCATTTTACTACATTAGAGTTTACAGTAAAACTCAACATTAAAAAAACCTTACAGCAATGCAAATATTTCAAGCTCTAAAGTAACCATGACATTATAAATGTTACCATGACAGAAAAATTGATAACATTAATTTTAACTTTGCAGTACGGTTAGAGTTTTTTCAGTGTATGTTACTCAGGGATAGTGTAGCTTTTTAATAGTAAAACTATTTTTTTTAATCGGTTCAGTAGTTTCAGAGATTACTCCTACCTAAAAAAAAAAAAAAAAAAAATAAACTTTAGACCTACCTCTTTATAGTATTAGTATAGATTAGTACGGTATAGATGTATTAACAAAATAATTCAATTTCATTTTAAGATCATTAGCACTGGTTATATTTACCTAATTACCGCTGTGAAACATATTTATATAACTAAAACTATAAGGCCAACTTTTAAACTATTATTTGAATTTTGAAGAACGTGGGGGAAGGGATAGGCCTAAAGTTTGGTAAATATTTTCCTGGCTGCGGTCTGAGCTGCAGATTGGAAGGTAATAGGTTGATTGTCAGTGTGAGTTACAGGTAAAAAGGTTCAATTGGTGGGGGAGGGCCGCCTGGATGGTTTTTGCTCCAGAGCGAACGATGGCTCGCTACGCCTCTGATGTATGGTATGGTGACAATATCCACATTAACTGTGGAAAGGAGTTATTAATATTTCACTGTGGAAAATGCATAACCTTTTTTAATGAATATTATACTAAACACAATTAATTTTAATGAATTACAAACACAAATGTTACATTGAAAAATAAAGGCAATAAGAAAATGTGTAAGCAATAAGTAAAACGTTCACGAGGAAAAACATTTATTAAAAATCGACAACTCAAGAAAATTATCATCAAGTAAAATCATCGTTCTTGATATTTTTAGGTTGACGGTCGGAATCTTTCTCAGTCCTGGTATGGCATCAGTAGAGGGGATAAATCCCACGGCTACTTTTAAAGCGGGAGTGACTATTCTGTCCCGTCAAGATTGTATGTATTATTTACTTAATATTACTTTTGAAAAAACTGTTTTGAAATATTTCGAAAAATTATTCCTTATCCAAAGAATATTAGTTTCCTTGTTTAACTTTAAAAAGTGTTCTTAAATTGAAAATAGTTCACTTACAATGTTGAATTCACAAAATATATATTTAAAACGGTAATCATAATATAAAGAAAGTAGTGTTCATCCTAAGCCTCCCCCACACTTGCAGACTGTGTATGCAAACAATCGGCCGACTGTCTGCCGACACAGTTTGTGATTCGAGTCTCCGTCTTTTTTTGTGTCCACACTAGAAAGCCAGTGTTTGACGACATGGTGACTGAAGAGGACGTGATTTTAGCTTGTGTGTGCTTTATATTTCTAAATCATGTGGCTGATTTACCAAGGAAGAGGCGATGGTGGACCCACAAGTTTCTCGAAGAAGGTTCCTATTATGGCCGCAATTTGTTATCTGACTAATACTAGTAATACTAAAACACAATGTTTAGACCCTACTATTAAGCTACACAATATTATTACATATAAATTTGTATTTACAAATTAATTAAATCAAAATACACAAAATATGAGTCACTTATTAAAGTTAAAATAAAATTATAAATATTTATTAAAATGGTATTTCGGTAAATATAAACTACGGGATAAAAATACGTATTCCTAACTCTCACAATTTTATTAATATAATAAGCATAACAAAATTGTTATGTTATGTTCTTTACAAAAGTATAAAATGTACCAAATATCACTTTGCAGTATAAATATTTTGATAATCGGCCGACAGTCTGCGTGTTTCCCGTTCGTTTGGGAAACAGAAAACATTGTCTTTTGTCTCCAGAAACACACAGACTGTCGGCTGATTATCGGCGGACAGTCGGCAGATTAGCTGAAGACGTCTCCGGAGACAAGAGAAAACACCGGAGAGACAGTCGGCCGACAATGTTTCAGCAGACAAGTCTGCAAGTGTAGACGGGGCTTTAGGTTTATTGGGGTGGGGTAACATTGGGTTAACAACAATTAAAATAAAATTAATTGGGGGAGGGGGTGACTAAATATTTTTTGTGGGGGTTCAAAATGTGGGATTGGTGAGAGAAATGGGGCTATGGGAAGAATGGGGTCACTCTGGGGTAACAAAAATAAAAGATAGTTGTTTTCATTCTTATGTTTATAGAGGAGGGGGTAACCTTGGGTTAGGTTACAAAACGCAATAAAGTAAAAGTTGTTTGGTGGATGGGGGTGACCTTGGGTTAGGTTATTAAACGTCATGTTTTTTTAGACCAAATTTTGTAGTGTGGAAGTGATCCGGGAATTTGGGTGGTGGCTGTAATCTTCGGGGTGAAGGAAATGGGGGTGGTAGTGGGAGGAATTTTTGGGTTCATGGGAGGATTTTTGGTGCAAATTTTTGGCGGGGCACCCCGGATAGGGGTCACCCTCGGTAAAACCACCTTATTCCATCAATGTTAGCAGGTTTTGAAGCAACTGCAATACTTCGTTGTCGATGGTGAGCCTGTAACTGTGATTATTTTTTATTAACTTTAAATTGCTGAACGTTGATTCAAAAACATGATTTGATGAAAAAATACACAGAATTTTGTGTGCACACATCTGACAACCAGCTGTTCTAGCGAGCGCGTGGCCACACAGCTGGATGATCGCAAAGCATTGCTGCGTCTGCCACACTCATAATAATTCAGTTATTCAGTACCAGTACAGGTATGGTATATTCCAAAGCACAAACCAACTTTTCTAATTTTTTATACCTTGTTTTTATTTAGTTTTACGTTTAAACTTTAAAGCGTTATAATTGAAAAGCAATGTCAGATGTTCCGATGAAAAGAAAACTATTCGAATTAAAATGTTATCAGTTTGGTTGTGTAAATAAAATTTAGCAGCCTGTTTTTGTTAAGTAATTTAGGAAATAAAAAAGGAAACTTCTGGCATCGTTTCCACTGCTGAAATTTTTTCTAACACTTCCAGGTAAATCGTTTTAGGAATAAGTTTTGGGGGCAGCAAAATATCGCGTCGCGGGCCTCGTGGTGAGTGGTCTGTCCCTTTCTAGACAATCTCTTATAATGACAAAAATAGAAGTGCAATTATTATTTACCGAGGATGTGCTCAGTATATGCCTAACATGCCTGCACATGCCTGGCATATACGCTCTTTGTATGCATGTAATCAGCACATTCTGTGCTGTCTGAACGTCTACCCAAACGTAATGTATAAATAAATAATTCGATCAAGCAACTGAACCGCTGACGTAAGCGCGAATTTCTAAAATTCCTGTCTGTGTGTAAGAAATGTATTAGTAGAATTTTTTTGCTCCTAAGCTTCAAGCTTCGACTCTCGCAGCTTTCCAGCTTTGCGAGTTTGCACCTCGGACTTGCTGATATGTTTTATGGGAAACATCGCTTCGCTTGCAGAGTACAAACTCGGCCGTCGGCCACGCGTATTTCAACTTGTACTTTTATGGTACTTTACGTTTTGATTGATTTTGGGAGAACCAAGCGAGCTATAGTGCAGTGTAAAAAAACAAAATGAGCAGAATAATATCTTACATTTATTTTTTTAGATAAAATCCTAAAAAGTTTCATTCTAGTACTAAAAATCTGGAAACATTGTTACTTCCCTTCAAAAAAATTTCTGTTTAGAGTTAATTTTACATATTTTTGCGTTCTTAGAATAGATTTTTACAAATTCTAAAACTGTAAGTTTGAAGCAAATCCGGAAAATCGAAGCCTTTAATCTATGGTGTAACCTAAAAGACCTATTGAATTAAAATAACAAAAATTGACTGCATGGCATTTCTAAAAGCCTAAAAACATTTCTAAATTAACACAATAGGCCTAAAAAGTCATTTTTGCGTATTTACAATAATAGGCCTAATTTAAAAAATCTCTCGAGTTTTAATTTCACTGGCTTATCTTTAGTTTGACATATAAAAAGGTACATAAATATAAAATAACAAATAGGCAAGTATTTAATAAAATTATATCTGAATTGTGGAAAATATGGATACTATATAATAGGCCTAGTATTATCTATTAGGCTAAACCGTTCGATTTATCAAATTCAATGTAAAGCAATTAAAAGATAATATTTTATCTTTAATTCGATTTATAAAAATGTACATAAAAATAGTAAATTTTAATAAATAGCAAACAATAACACTACCTATCTCGGTAAATGAGAGACTACCAAAGTTTGATGCAGATAGGAGACAGATTGAAAGTGACGCAGCGTCCTGCTTCAATTTGCAGCAAGTGTGCACCGGGCATTAAGTAAACAATGCTTTAGCGTACAAAAAATAATGTACTATCCATCTCGATAAATGAGAGACTATCTACGTTTGAAGCAGATAGGGCGCAGATTGAAAATGACGCAGCGTCCTGCTTCAATTTGCAGCAAGTGTGCACCGGGCATAAAGTAAACAATGCTTTAGCGTACAAACAATAATGTGCTACCCAACTCGGTAAATGAGAGACTATCAACGTTTGATGCAGATAGGGCGCAGATTGAAAATGACGCAGCGTGTCAATTTGCAGCAAGTGTGCACCGTAACATAAGTCTTTAAATGTTAGTTATTTTACAAGACCATGCTCTGTACTATTTTGTTACTCACGTACGGACGTACCTAGACTAGCTTTTATAAGAGTTGATTTTATCTTTTCCCACACGTCTTTGATTTTATCATTTATATAAATTCGATTGTTTAAATGTTAATCTCCACCGAATCACACGTTGCTTCAAATATAACTTATTGAGTAAGGCCTATCAACACAAACCAAACCATCATAGGTCAACTTCCACTAATGGCTATTCCAAAAGACGTTTATGAGTTCTCTTTGAGAGTCGTCCTTTATAGCCGAGTCTTATATCTGTAGTAAATTTGCTTTTTAATTAAACATTATTTACAGCTATTTGGAAAAAAGCGCTTCCCGACTCAAACCAGAAGTCCAAATAATTAAGAACATGTGTCGTAAAAATACAACGTTCTGTGTCTAACAAGGGACAGGTATTAATTTATGAGATGCGCGCGCAACAATTAGCGTGGGGGTTGTTAGCGTTCGTTACGCTATACTCCTTCTTCGATAGACATGATTAATAATTAGCCTGTGTACAGTTTAGAATTTTCTCAGAAACTTAGCTACACGTATATTTTCCTGTATGGAAGAAACTGAAAGGGGTTTCAGGGAATTTGGTTCCAGAAGAAGATAAAACAAATTGGTATTATTGTTTGTACACTAAAGCATTGTTTACTTTATAGCCCAGTCAATAAAGGGTTTGTGTCGGAACTCTTTTTGGTAAAGCTGATTTTTTCAAGGGTGATAGACTTTGATGAGAGGATAATTTTCCGAAAAGTCCCCGAAAATTCCAATGGAGCTTCCCTCCTACCCTGCCTTTAAGTTTAAAAATCTAGACTTTTATTAAACAAATAAAAGAGCACTGTGGCGACAAAATCACACTGATTTAAATAAAAACCCCGAACCACAAAACAAGGAACAAAAACAATAACTAAACAACTAAATTGTAAGTAATGTTTAATACGTTACCCTTATGTACATTTCGATGACATGGTCATCATCCTCAGAGGGTTTTAACACTACAAGTAGTCATCAGACACAGCTAAAAGATTAATTTTACAAATTGTGCAAACTTATAGAGGAAAGTGACGAATACCAGTTTACGTTAAAGGAACTGCAAGACCTTCTAAAATCGAATTTCTTGTTTACAGGAAACATATTCAGATCGTCACCTTAAAAATCTGCTAAAAGATCATTTCAAGGACCGCTTATTATTTCAAATGTGAGTGGGAGAAAAAAAATATTATGTTTGTCTGATTATGCACACAAACTTGTTGACCAATGGTATAAAGAAAGGGACTCGGATCATATGACAGGACGTTTACGAATAGTGCGATCTGCCGCAGATATCATAAGAGAAGACATTCAAAAAATGGCATACAACAATCAAACATATCCAACTTTAGATGAGATCAGAGCTGGAGGTGATACTCTAGTTCCAGAAAGATTGAAAACTTTCACGAGTGGGTTTACGAAGAAGAAGACAGGTGATGGGCGTAAAACAGAGCGAAAGTGTACAGTTATAAATCATGATATAATTTCTGCTGTAAGACCTAAGTCGTTTTTGTCCCCTGTCCAAACCGGAATACGACTAACACTACATAGGCTTTATGGTTCTAAACACCTCATTGATGTCCTTGCATCAATGGGTGTCTGTGTTTCATACAATGAAGTTAATCTATATATGAATCTATCTATACATAATTAATTTGCTAGGGGTTATTTTGTGAGTAGAACTCCTCCTAGAGTTTTTAACCGATTTTGATGTTTTTGGTGTCATTTTACAGAGCTCACTCTGAAGTTGTGCTTCCCTTAAAATGAGCTCAATGTATGTTAAGGGCTTCGCCCCAGTAGCCCTCAAAGTTGTCATGTTAATCTTATGGAAGGTCAATCTTAAGGAAGAAGAAGAAAGATTTCTTTTGATTTTATCAGGGGCACAAAAAACAGCTGTTCGTATGAAAAGCTTAAAACAGCTGATTTTGATCAACAGCTGATTTTGATCAACAACTGATTTGGATCAAAAACTGAATATAATTTTAGGTTAGGTAAATCAAGCAATAGCGAAGCATTGCCATGTCCACTAGTTCACTTATAAAAGCAGATTCTCCAAAAATAAATTATGAATCATTCATACAGTATGTTTATGACAAAGTTGATGTCAATGTACGTACGTTGGACGGGTTAATAATATTATTTGATGATGTATCCTTACGAAAAGGAACTAAATCGTTGAATTTTCTCATACTGATTAATTTGTAAGTATTATCAAAGAGACATGAAACTAAACATAAAAATTATGTTTATGAGTTACAATAATCATGACGTGTAAATATGAAATCAGTGTATGTAATATTTGTGGTGGGTGGGAGGTCCGTGATGCTGTTTTAAAACACG
>JAGFPH010002208.1:43781-55265 GCA_018207615.1 Philaenus spumarius
TTTTTTTTTTTTTTTTTTTTTTTTTTTTTTTTTTTTTTTTTTTTTTTGTACACTACGTTATAGTCTAGTTCCCCCAAAATCGATCAAAACTTAAAACACTATTAAAATACTAGTTGAAATCCACGTGAAATTATCAGTTCCAAGCGGAACGAAGCAATGCGTGGGCCGGAGCTGGAGGCCGAGGTGCAAGCAAATTCTACTGGTACACTTCGTACACGGAGGCAGCTATTCAGCGCCTTCGTGAGTAGACAAATTTCCCAAATAGTTGAAACTCTAAAACATATAAACATAATTTTGTAAATTCACTCAACGCACGTCAGCGGATCAGCTGCGTTATGGAATTAACCTTAAATCGCGGCAGAGTCGAAGTATAATGATTAGTAGAGTTAACATCAAACTCAAATTTATTGTTGTTATAGTGTGAATAACAACTTCCAACTTTGTTTTAAGAACGCAAAAAAAGCAAAGAATTTCTCTTTTCGGCTAATTATATTCGATTGACTTATTACTTAAAAATTTGTTGAGATAATAATGACACTCAACGTTACTCATTCAAAGGCGAATCAAACCTTTCGTTGTATACGTGATTGATGTACAATAGTTTACTTCTATTTCATACAAATAAGACTTCAAAATTCTGCCTTAAGGGGGCGCTTCCCTGCCCGCCAATTGAATCTTATTCCCATAAGAGCAATGCTACAGAATAAGTCATTTTTTCCCGTTAATTCGTGGAATAAATTTAAAAATTTGGTTTCATTTTGAAGTACTGTCATATGCGGATGTTGATTGCCGAATACATTTTCAGAAACCTTTTTATTGTTTTCATAAATGTATGATATAAATAGTAAAAAATAGTAAACTTTATAAATTTTTTACTCAGTTGCAAAAAGAGATATTGCAAAAATTGTTAGCAATCAACATCCACAATCTATTTTACTTTAAGAAAAAAAATACAGCTTTTGTTTTTTTAACAAAAACAGCACAAAAATATGCTTAATAGTGAAGGTATGTTTTGGTTATTTAACATTGAAATTGATACCCAATATCGTAGTTTTGAATGTGGAGAGCCGAGCCTTAAGTAATATGACATTTTCTTGACTGTAATCCTACTAATTAATTTAACATCAAGATATTCTCCTAATACCGCAAAGGTAAAGAATAGGAAAACCGCCTGACTGTATAGGCAATAGTTGCTACGCTGCGCTGTACACTTCAGTATCTTCATCCATTAATTCAGGAGTGAGGCGTGATCACACAAAGAGCAAACAAATATTATTGGAGAAGAACTTCAGAAAAGATAAAATAGACATGGAAACAAATAAGAACAAGGTTTGAGTAAAAATAAATTTTAAATGGGTATATGAGGAAATTGCGGAGCCGTAAGAGAATACCTCAGGTACAACATATAAAAATAATGAATTACAGGTAAGAGTGAGGGGTACATGAAAACACTAACGACGAGTCGAAGAGGCCTAATGCCTCATTAAATAAGGATGACGTAAAATACAACATGTAGACATCAATCAATGTTAAACATGTTGCCAAATATTTACTTTCTCCCCCCTATACGTATTATATGGAGAAAGTATTGTTTTCGTCCAAATTTTTGAATTTGAATTTTTAGTGGAATTATCTGTTTTTGTACTCAATGAATCCCAAACAATTGTTTAGTGGATAATTGTTTAGTGGAATTATCTGTGTTGCGGCTCCCTGAACCCAAAAAAGTGTTTTTTTGTGATGTCTGTCCGTGTGTCTGTTAGGATGTGTACAGAACTGGAAACCATACCGACGGTCCGATTTTGATAAAATTTGGTAGGTAGGTGTTGTTCTGAAATATCTCCAGGCGTTTTTTTTTCAAATTTTGGATTTTTAAGGGGTTTTACCCCCCCAAAAATGGCCAAAAACGAAAAAAATAAAAATTTCTCACAAACGGCTCTAACGATTTTGTTAAAATTTTGCTTATTTGTAGCCCTTAATGTACCCTACCATATGCAAAAAAACTGCATCTTTCTAAAAATTCTCGTATAGGTAGTAATAATAATAATAACTGATTTTTGGGGGGTTTTTGGCCAAAAAAAGGGTTATTTTTCAAAAAATTTCAAAACCCTTTTTCGTGCATCTATACAGGCCTAATTGACATGTTTGGTGCAAATTTGTTCGAAATCGATCGAATAGTTTTAATAATAATAATAATAATATAATATGGATGTGTGTTATATGCTTCTAATATTTTCCATGGTATGTCCTACTTTTGCAATTCTAAATAACCACCTCCTATGCTACTCTTGGGAAGGTATAAAGTTTCAACTGGGAGAAGTATGTGGCAGTTATCTGGTACCGTTTATTTAGGTTGGTTTAATGCCTTTCAGGTTTGTGTCTGAATGCTACCACAAATCTTTAAAAGATTTGTACAAAAGGAAACAACAAGGTAACATAACGTTTTTTCAACACATTGTATAATCTTAACTAGTAAGCAACGTGAAAAATCACAGGCAGATTAATTAGAACCCGTAAAAAACATCATTTAAAAAGAACTAATTAAAAAGCCAGACATTATCTAGGCCTACCTTACTATGTTGTCGGTTACACGGACATCTCGTTACACTTTTGGGGACAGCTCTCATTGCGGTAATTTCTCCCTAATTTTACCAACACTCTGAACATAATGTAATCCTATGTGCTTACATATAGTCTATAATGATAATTCCAAAGATATCACTTAATAGAATTATTAGATCTTTTACTAAGGCCTGTATAAAGCTCTTTAAAATTACTATTACTGTATTACTTCATAGGCTATTTCCAAATTTCATTTAGTAATTCACATACATTAACATTTTTGTTACTCCACCCTAAAAATCGTCAAAAACACATTTTTCTACCATTTTTTTTTTCTTTGCAGTTTATTATTCACTATGTTTTTCTGAAGAGATTGATATTTTTATAATAAGCAGGGAAAATTTTTATTCTAATCCATTCAAATCTAACGATAACTAAAAGCTTGCACACAATTTTGAGTCACTAGTTCAAGGAATTTAGAAAGATAATTCAAATTATAAAAACTTACCGTGAACAAAAACTGAAAGATAAAGAAGGAAAGACCTATGGAGCAGGAGAGTTTTAGTGTAATTCAAACATACTATGAATACTAAGTAATATAAAGAAATACACTTGCAAGATTTGCTTAGCAACTGATGTGGTGTTTGTTTTCTTTTGTGGGCTGTTTTCCGAAAATTTAATTTTTATGCGTTTTGAATCATTATGGCGGGCATATCTCAAGTTCTATTAGAGATATCTTTTTGATTGTTTTTTATTTTGAAGATAAAATTTCATTCTATGGTCTCTAGCATAGAATAGTTGAAATGTTACCTGTAAATATTTTTTCAAAATTAATAATTAAATTTTAGTTTTTAAAAATATTTTAATAAACAAATTAAGTTATTTTTTAAAAATTATAGAGGCCGTTACAGACAATGTCCTCTACAAAGTAATAAAAAAAACTTTGTACATAACTTTCGAGGTTCTTGAGTTAGGCATGCCATAGTAAATGCTTGTTTTTTATGAAAAAGTCCCCCCCCCTTCTTCCCCGAGAGGATTAAGGGTCTAAACACTTGAAAAAATGTGACAAAAGTTAATTCTTACTTATTCCAACCCTTAAAAAATATGGTTATGATAGCTTGAAAAACTAAATAAATCAGTTTTATGGTGGAGTGCCCATTAATAATCTACTTGGTACCAGTGACAACATTTTTTCTGCCATGCTCTTAGTACAGTCAAATTAGACCTACACTGAGGAATCCAAAAAAACAAAGGTTTTTGGTAAAAAACAAAACAAGGTAAAAAGTCTCCTCCGAAATAGCATCGGGTTTGTGGGTGGGAGGGGGGAAATGTAAAATTTGTGGGTTTTCTGGGGTTTTTGCAAATATCTCGTAAATCCTTCACTTTAGAGCTTAGTTTGTTCTATAACTTTTTAAGTGCATTAAATTCTCTACACTTTTCTTTTAACATGTTCACTGCTAAGGACGCACATGTGAGCTTGACACTGAACACTATGAGAAGCGGCCGACGCACAGTGCATTGAACGCCAACCCCATATTGGTGAGTATTTTCAATACACAGTGCATTGCGTGCTTCACATACGCCAACCCCCGTATTGGAAGAATTTTCAATACACACAGCATTGCGTGCTTCGGATTGAGCCGGTTGGTGTACACTATCTTATCGTCTATGATACACTCCATCTTATCGGGTCAAACCGTTATCGGTTGGGTGTACACCAACCGGCTCAATCCGTGTCGCACTGTAAATTAGGTGTAGTGTATTTTTTGTTATTAATGTGTTTGTGTGTATGACGACCTGAACTGTGATTAATATATTATATACTTGATAATGAGATTACGGTCTCAAAAAGCGTCGTAAGTAGGACAACTCAAGAAGTCACAAGACGGACCAATAACCAGGTAAAATACTTATAGTAATTTCCTGTAATTTATTTATTCCATTTTATGAAGTGACTTGGATTCCAAAATCATGAAACTAAAATGTAGTTATGTTAGTATTGTTTAAAAATACAGAGAACTTTTTAGTAAAATCAAATAATTTTGTAGTTTTGCTGTACCTAAAGGTGTGAGTCAATGGGTTTCTAGTAAATGGCTGAGGCTAACCAACACGGCTCTCTTAAAAAACTTATGCGCAGTGGTACATATTAAAAGGAACTGACACTTTATATAATTAATTACTTCTACAACCATTGTATTGTATTATGTGTTTATTTGTCATTTTTAGAGTTAAACTAGAGTGCAAACTTTAGTTGTTATTTTGAATTTAAGTTAATTTAAATATTATTTACCATTCAAAATTGAAAAACGCAAATATTAGTTGTTAAATTTGAAATGTTTTCATTGAATGTATAAATCGACCAATGTTACTATCTGGAACCACCGATCTCTCGTCGGCCCATTCAGGCTTCTCTCCTTCCTTTCGTCGAAATCGCTGGCAACATCGCCGGACTACTCGAGTCGGCCGATAATCGCCCTATGTGTACTTACCAAAGCGTTTACGTTTACAAACGTAACTACAGTTCCGTGCACATTTCTGTAGATTGTGTCTATGTTTTGGATGAATAGGAATACAATTGATGAGTTTTTCAGCCTTCCTAAAAATATTCCGCTTAGGCTTTAGTAACTGTTTTTAGTGTTTATTACATTAAATCTTAGTTTTACTTGTACTTGGTGAGGCAATGAGAACGTAAAAATGAGTTTAAGATACCATGTGATAAATACGGCAACAATGAATCAACAGCTGTGTCTATAACCTAAATTGAACTGTGCAATTTTATTAAACATGGTGCTTTGGAGTCCTGAACACCATGCTTTTGCTGTTGAACCTTTTTAAAAAATAGTGATTATTTTGTAAAATTCAAACGTTGTTCAGATTATACATCAATGTTTCACGGGCACGGTGCAGTTTCAGATCGTAAAACAACACCAAACTGAGTAAAAATATTTATAAATACGGCCTCAAATCAAAATAAAAATGGAGGGAAGTCTCACACTAGTGAATGATAAAGAGTGCGAGTCGCAGTTACTTGTAGTACAAAGAGGTCGGCCAGGAAGCAAGCGTTGGCACTTCAGATTTCCAACAGATCTCTGCGGAGGATTTTACACCAGGATCTTCATTACCATCCATACAAAATTCAAGTTGTGCAAGAGCTTAAAGAGTCAAACTATAACAGAAGAATAGAGTTCTGTGACAAAATATTGACAGTAAAAAATCAATTGCCTAATTTGTCAAACCTGTTGATAATCAAAAATGATACCTAAATATTTGCATGATTCGACTCTAAGTACATTTTCCCCATTGACACTGATGTTTAAACTGTGAGGAACACTGGAGCAGAAGCTTCCAAAAGTTATATAAACCGTTTTATCTATGTTTAATGATAACTCGTTTAAAGCCAGCCAATTGCTTACTTCATAAAGGTAATTATTCATCTTACTTTCTACTTCACTCCAATTTTTTCCCGTTGATACTATAGCAGTATCATCCGCAAAGGATACAATTACATCCTCTTGCAAGCTTAGTAATAAGTCGTTAACATATAAAATAAACAATAATGGTCCCAAAATAGTACCTTGTGGAACGCCAGTGCAATCACTTTGGACGTCGTTTACCTTTACACATTGAGAACTATTTTCTAAATAAGAGGAAATAAGCTGGTGTGCCTTACATCTTATATCGTAATTGTAAAGTTTTTCAAGTAATATTTTGTGATTAACAGTATCAAATGCTTTCGATAAGTCAAGAAATGCCACAGCGATGGGTGTACTTTTGTCTAGTTTTTCATAAATTAAATTAGTTATAAAATTGAGAGCATCCTTAGTGCCTAGTTTTCTTAAAAAACGATACTGTCTTTTTGATATTAATTTACTATTCATAACAAAATCCAAAAGACTGCAGTATATAATTTTTTCAAAAATCTTTGCTAAATTAGAGAATTATGATATAGGTCTGTAATTTGACATATTATGCCTTTCTTTAGCTTTATAGATAGGTTTTATATTCGCTCTTTTAAGTGCATCAGCCCATACTGATTTTTCAATACTTAAATTGATTATATATGTACTAAGGTCTCCACAATGAAATTGGCTAGTGCAACCACAGTTCTGGAATTAGATCCCACTACTTTTCATTTTCATGTTTTTAATAATGCTAAGGACTTCAAATTTATCAGTTGCTAATAGAAATATAGTTTTAGGGTTAGTTGTAGGAAGTGTTAATTCAATATTATCTGGCTTAAGAATTTTATTACTAAGAACTGTGCCTATATTACTGAAGAATGTATTAAAACAGTTTGAAATTTTATTTGGGTCATTTATTTTTATTTTTTATCGTCATAAATGTACTTTATTGAACCAGTCTTTTTATTATTTTTACCAAGTTTATTATTAATTACAGACCACAGACCTCTGGAATTATTAATGTTCTTTTCAACATTTATTTTATCATGCATTATTTTAGCTTGTTTATAATTTTGTCTAGTATTTTTACATATTTTTTGTATTCATCTCTGACTTGTACATTATTTGGGGCCTTTTTCCAAATTAAATAAAGAATCTCCTTTCTTTTACAAGATGTCAAAATACCATTTGTAATCCAAATGCTGCGAGGAGCATTTGCAGGTTTTCTGTGTGTTTTTTTTCAGCTAAAGTAATACATTTTTTAATCAGACCGATCAGAATTTCAACCGACAAATTAGGGTCACGCATTGACAATATTGATATCCAATCAACATTCTCTGCTAAATGTTTTAACTTTTTATAATTGATAATTTTGTACTGATCCTTAGTGTCAATTTTATTAATCCTATTTAATGTTAAAAAAAGTGGATAGTGATCATTAAACACTACGGATAGTTTAAAAGCTTTTCTTATAAGAGAATTATTTTTAAGAAATATATTATCAATACACGTGCCCCCATTACAATTCTGCTCAGATGGCCTGGTAATAGTTTGAAAAGCCCGGCACAAAGCCATGCTCTAGTGAATGTAAATACATTCAAGAAACATGAGTTTTGGTTCATCAATTTAAATCAAGAGACGACCGGTTCCGTCCGGCGTAGGTCAGATATTATCGTCAAGCGCTGAAATATATTCAATAAACATAAAATGTTGGTTCATCAGTCTAGGCCTAACCTAAAATTATTATGTGTATATTTAATTTTAATTTACATTTAAGCCTAGAAAGTAATTTTAAGTCTAGGAATAACCCAAAATTATTGTATGTATGTTACCGTTAAGGCAGTTAAAATAAATTAAACATAACAATAATTTTAGGTTAGGCCTAGACGGATGAACCAACATTTTATGTTTATTGAATGTATTTACAATGAATGGGCATTTAACTGTGTTTACCACCTTAGCTTTGATGTTATAATTAATTCTTCACCTATATTAAAATAACATTAAACGTATGGAAACTGTAAATATTTGTATAAAAAACAAACTAATAATAAACGGCAATTGAAAGATTAAAATTATGTGTGTATGTTTCCGTTAAGGCTGGTAAAAGAATTGATGGACTCCGTACCTGACGGTTGTCCCACGACTGAACACATTTACTTTTTTGCCCCACCCTACAGCAAACAGCGTAATATAAATGATGAAAAATTCTACAAAAAAATAGGAATAGAGGTTTTTTTAAAGACATCCAAACCATATGTAATCGTTCATTATTTAACAACGTATTCCTATGGCTCAGAAATTGGGCTTTCTGTGTGTTTTCATACCCGAAACACATTACGATGATGTTTGTGCATAACATACTACTTGGTGGGGTAGAACTCCGCCACATTTCTACCCAGAGGCAACGTTGTTTTAGCCGATGCACTTACACTCGCACTGTTACCTACAACACGTTGAGATCACACAAAACAACCTGCGCTATGAAACAATACTCAATTAAAATTTATGCTACAAGTACAATATCGCGAAACGTTTAGTAACAAAATCAAACTCATGGAGTAGTACAACTTTTTTTTTACATAAAAAACCAAGCACGAGCGCTCGAGTAAAGTTGTAAAACAATAGAAAACTAGCCAACGAGCGTTTGCTGTGGAAGGAGGCAGATAATTGCAACTTCTCATACGTGGCTCTCGTCAGATTGGCCAAATTAAGTGCCAGCAAAAGCTAATAATTTCAGCTAAACCTCTCGTAGAGTCACGAATCGTATTAAATTCTCTGTGGTACAAGATCTTTGTAATTTAACTCTGGGAATCATTATAACATACATTCGGTCTAATAAGCGACGTGGAATATGCAATTTGTTTTATTTATATGTTAGGACTTTGAGAAAAAAAAAAACGGATCAGAAATTAGTTTCCATACAAGAAATCAATTTACATTTTTATTAACTAAATTAAAACGTACTGTTTCCACTCCAAGTTATATTTATTTGTAATCACGGATGGGTTTCCTGTTTTTGCTTTGAGAGGAAATTCAAATTATAATGCCGGCCATTTCAGAGGAAACTGTTTAATTGGCGCAGGCGCACTAGATCTGTATTATTATTACCGAGTTGTGAGATCCATTTCAGAAAGAACTCAATTGTTGTTTTTAAATAAATTTAGTATTAAATTGGGTACAAATATATTTAATAAAAACTAGGTTACTTTATTTTCATAGGCCGATTTGATGTCATTTTTTAAGTAAAAACTTCTACAGGCGTTAAAAAATTTTGTAAAATTTTTCTGGTGGTGAATCGGATTTTACTGTTACGCTCTATTCCGTCACGCTCTACTATATATAGTACACATGAGTATATAGCAGAGTATGTAATTAGTAATACCTCTGAAATGGACATTGTGCTTCCTCATTACATAAATTGTTTTAAAATATATTACTCGGTAATACCTTTGAAATGGGTATTGTGCTCCCTCATTTCATAAATTGTTTTTAAATAGTTCACTCGGTAATACCTCTGAAATGGACATTTTGCTTCTTCATTTTGTAAGTTGTGTTATTTTTATCTTGTCATATTTAAAATTGAAATCAAAAACATTTAAAATAACATAAACAAGATTGTCTGTATTCATGACAGATTTCACTTCTGTCGACAGTCCCACGACTGCTTTGTTTTGTATTTACTAAAAACTCATCCAGTTGTATGCAATAACAAATAAAACAGTCCATACTAGCCAACAACTTCAGTAACTTTCAGTTAGGGCTACGCTGTATCAATTTATAACTGACGTATTTTAAATAATGTTTGACCAAACATAAGGTCAATGAATGATTAACTTTATACGAAGAAGGGACGATTAAGAAATCAGCTAATTAGCTGCCTGCGTGTACAAAATGTATTAGTAGAATTTGTTTGTACCTCAGCAGCCTCAGGCCCCAGCTCGCCCGCTGCTACGATCCGCTCGCGGTGGAAAAAGTTGCAGCCTCGGATTATGGACTGCTTCGCTTCGCTCGCAACCTCGGTTCAGAAGCTGTCCCCAAGTGGATTTGAACCGGTGACAGCTGATTTATCCGAATTTTCATAATTTTTATACTTTAAAATACGAATTTTGCAAAATCCTTGATTTCTTATACGCCTCCATAAGAATATACCTTTACATTTTCGTATTTCTATCTTAATTGTTTTTGCTCCTCTATGTCAGTTAGTCATTCAGTCAGATAAAGCCTCTTATATAATAGACCGAGCGAAGCGAGGTCTTTGTTTTAGCTCGACCGTTCGGCATTTCGTCTGTGTGTCTGTCTGTCTGTTTCACAATTACGGCCAAACGCCTTGACTGATTGTCATGATTTTTTGCAAGAATGTTCCTTATTTCTAGGCCGAGCGATGTATGTGCACGGGTTTTTCCATTTTTTTATTTTTAACCCCTTAAATAAAATTAAAATTACGGTCGCACCGTTTCTCTCTTTTTCCAAAGCCAGTTTATGGCTTAATCGTAAGTCGAATTGAAAAAACTAATAAAATTTTGCCAGTAGCAAATTTGATGTTGTACAAAATTGTTACCTTGATTGTTTTCCGTATCTCTAACGGTAAGCTCACAAAATGGCCGCAAACTTAAAATTTGTTAATAATCGTCCAAGTTTTTTTAATTTTAACCATGTTTTTATACGTTTATTCTTTATATATCTTCATACAACCTTATAATTTTATGGAGAGGGAGAGAGAGAGAGAGAGAGAGAGAGAGAGAGAGAGAGAGAGAGAGAGGGAGAGAGAGAGAGAGAGAGAGCGCTACCTGCTGTCTTGCTCTTTCCTGCGCCACGTCAGTGTCGCCTCTGTGACTGAGTGAGTGTGGAGGGGGAGCCCGATTGGCATTACGTCGCATTTACTAAGTTTTAGTCCTTTACCATTTACATTCTCTTATTCATTTTGTTTCTTTGTTGCACTACACAGTATTTAACTGATACAAAAAACTTTAAAAAACAAAAACCCTAAAAAACATATAAAAACAATGGGGATATAGAACGTACCTCCCCGAGAGATATTTTATGTCCGGTGTCCCTGGAAACAGTGAAACAACGAATAAATTGCTAAATAATTTTTCACTGGCTAAACCTTCTACTTACTTCCTTACTGGCACACTAATTTTAACCTTCGCTCAAAACCACATTTGTTATTTCAATGAGCGAGGTCTACTGTTCACAGAACTACTAGTTATATACATGTAGATGAATATTATGATATGAACAAGAACTAAACAAAATAAATAAATTATATATATTATACTCTTGCCTGCTGAACACAGTGTACTAATTATCATCTAAAACCCTCGTCAAATCATGGATTTTAAAACTTGTTTTACATTGCACAGATACCTACAATATGCTGTACAGATTCACATACACAGTCTCATTTTGCAAATGTTGCTTTTACAATCTTGTCGACCAGAAGTTTTAACGAGTTTACCGTTCCTACATGGAATTTCACGTTTAAGCCTTCACACAATAACATCAACTGAGATATATATCA